>OX439483.1:252093276-252268730 GCA_949320155.1 Melangyna quadrimaculata | reverse complement strand
TTTCTCGTAGTGGTTTTCGGGTGTACTCAGCGTTTCGCTAAATTGACTCCTGTTCTTCATGTTAGCTGGTGTGAAGTTGTCATCGGCATTTAGAATAGCTTTGTGTAGCGTACAAGTTACAGCTTTTCTGGAAAAATATTCAAAAAGTTGTTGGTTTTGTTTTTCAACTGTGTTTTGAATGTTTATTATGCCTCTTCCTCCTTTAGATCTTGGGAGAGTGAGCCTTTCGATCGCAGCTTGCGGGTGGTGTTGGCGGTATTTTGTCATAAGTGTCCTTATTTTCCTCTCCAGGTCTTCTAGGTCGGTTTTACTCCATTTGACTATGCCTGCTGAGTATGTTATTAAAGGGTGTTGATGGCCATAACCACGTTCCGGGAGTTCAAAGATGTTCGAAGTATTTGTTCCAAGCGGTTCTTGAATGACGATGTTATGCTGGTTTTGATGCTAGTGTGTTTGATTGTTTTGGATTGTTCCATACCGAGGTACTTATAGATATCACCTTCTTCCATTCACTCAATGATCTCATTATGAGAGGTTGTGTATTCCAGACCTCTGGACATCTTTCCTCTTATGATGTTTACTGTCCTGCATTTTTGTATACCAAACTCCATTTTTATGTCGTTCGAAAATTGTTCAACTAACTGGAGTAGTTGTTCGAGACTGTTGGTAGTGCTGGCATACAGTTTGATGTCGTCCATGTACATAAGATGGGTTAGTCTTTCATTCTGGATACTATTTCTTACTTCAAATCCATGCTTACTCTTATTTAAAAGAGAGGATAACGGATTCAGAGCAAGACAGAACCATAATGGGCTCAAACTATCTCCCTGGAATATACCTCTCCTGATTTGTATACTGCAAGATGTTATTGTTGCTATGCGAAGCCTTGTACACCAACTTGACATAACTATTTCGCAAAATCGTACAATTTGTTCGTTAACTTTATAGATTCTTAAGATAGACAGTAGCCAGCTATGCGGGACCATATCAAAAGCCTTTTTGTAGTCAATGTAAGCTGAATACAAATTCCGTTGTTTGGAACATGCTTGGCTGGTAACCACTGCATCTATGGCCAGCTGTTCTTTGCAGCCTAGTGAGCCTTTCCTGCAACCCTTTTGTTGTTCGGCGAGTATATCGTTGTCATTACAGTGTTTGTTGATGAGTTCAGCTATACAAGATGTAGATAATTTATACAAAGTGTTGAGGCAAGTTATCGGTCTGAACTTAGCTGGGTCTTGAGTGTTGTCTTCCTTGGGGATAAGGTATGTTATTCCTTCACATAAGTATTTAGGTATTTTCGTGGGATCCTGTATAAAAGTGTTAATTTCACGTCTCATTATTTCGTGAAGTGCATCTAAAGCTTTTAGCCAGTAGTTGTGCAATCCATCGGTGCCAGCTGCCTTCCAGTTGTGTAGTCTTTTAAGGACATTATGAAAATCCTCAGCTGAGATGTTGCTGTTTTCCATCGGGTTGATTCTTGCTGTTAATAAATCATTTTGCTGCAATATAGATGATGCTTCGTTATGCTGGGTGCTTTTAGACCATATTCCACTCCAGAAGTTTTCCAAGTCATCTTTCCTCGGGAGGGTTTTCAATTCTGCGTTCTTTCCCTTGCATTTGTTGTACAACTGTCGTTGTGAGCTATTGAATAAATGATTATCCTCTCTTCTTTGTTTTGATTTCTTGTATCGCCGGAGTCGTTTGGCATACACACTTATCCTTTGTTTGACTGTGTCTAGTGCTTCTGTAATTGTACGGTTCTCGTCGTTGTACGGTGCATGAATCACGTACTTCGTTTTTATTTTTAAGGCTTTTCGTCGGAGTCTAGGATGTGAGCAGTTGGTAAAAGATGTAAGTATGCCTGCATCCCTTCGAAGTGACTCAACTTTATTGTGGAGTCTTATCATCCATGGTGGGTCAGAGACCTTTTTTTTTGGAGTTTGTTGCCTTTGCTCCGCTGTTATTCTTCCGCCGTTTGCCTTGATAATAGCGTAGGCACTGCAGTAAAGGAAAAGTTCCAACTGTTTAAATGATGTAATTTCATCAGTGTAGTTTGGAAGGATCATGTTGTTCATCAAATCGACTTTTGTCTTAAGTTGTTCATTTATTTGTTGTTTTGGGAGTTTTGGTCTGAGAGAAGGCTCTATTGAAGTGTATTTTGTGATTGCAGTTTCCAATTCTCTTTGAAGATCTTGTACGTTGGGGTCGTTATTCATAATGTTTGTTGCAGATCGGGCGTCGAGCTCTGAATTTTGGTTTTCTGCTTCAATTGTCAGAATGGTTGCATTATTACAAACTTCCCGGTCTTCAATTGATATTTCGTTTGCAACTTCCTGCATAATGGATTCTACTAACGGTGCTGCCAGAAGTCCTTTCCTTACAATTGCTGTTCGTCGGTCTGCAATATTCTGCTCCGTCACATATGACAAGTCAGGGTATTTCTCCACAAACATTTGGTGTAGGCGTTCTCTGTAGCCAGATGTTGAAGTCTCGCAACGGGTGGTGGAAATAAGCTTTAATTACAAATTGGTTCATTTCATTGTTCCATTGAATTCTCCGTCGTGGTAGCCCTGCTAGAGTGGTCAGTGGTTGTGCAAACACTGAAACACTTCCAACAGGTTGGGTGGCTAGTTGTTCAGTTCCCCTTGAACGCATTTGTGGTATTGGTATTGAATTTCTGGCCGCTGGCAACATATCTCTTTGCAGAGACAAGCCCTCGCCGATAGCCGCGGCTTCTACCGACGTTCGAGTGTATATCCCCACTCTGTTGTTATTATCGTGTGTGCTTTCTTCCATTTTTATTGTTAGCTCCGTGTTTCACCACGGGTTTGCGCATTTTTTTCCTTCTGCCAGGTGTTTAATCAGGCCGCCTCTAACTTGAGGGTCAGACGCCTACCGGGAAGCCGCCCATTCTGGGTCAGACGCTCCAGGATTTGTATGGTTTGGATAATTGGTTGTATACATTTCTCTACTTTGATCTGTTTGACATGGGAGGCCCTGAGTCAACATAGCTCTCAGTTTCGCAGAAATGAATACTTAAGCCCACCCACCGCGTCAAGGTTTATCCGTGGGTGGGTTATTATTATTATTATCTTTAGATGGGTTTTTGAGATATAAAATTGGTGCTAAAAAATTCAATTTCCCGTCTAGAGAACGGGAAAGTTTAAAGAAAATTGCTTCAGTGGCTTAGGATGCAGGCCAAGCTTTCGGGGGTAACACTTTTTTGCGTCAGAATGTTATGTAAAATTAATATCTCGAGTTCGATTTTTTTTACGAATACAAAACATTCCCTTTTGTACTTACATATATCAACATAACATAATATTATTTACATTGAAAAACTCAAACTGGAGACCCAATAATAAATAAAATGAATCCTCAGGTCAAATGGTATATATGGACAACTGGAAAATGATCATGTTCCTGGGAACGCCAGTAATGCCAGACTTAACCTCATTAATAACCACCGGACTGTACATAAATGACTTATCAATGCACGATTTTAGTAGGTGAGTATGCTTTTCAGTTTTATAACAAATTAATTGATTTATAGGCTCTTGAATAAACATTTTATAATGGAACAATCGTTGCGTTCACGGAATTTAACTTATGACTATGTTTTCATGGAACTTAAGCTTGCTTAAACACACAAAATTTGCTTAAACCCATATATTTCTGAGAGAACGTTGACGCTGGTAATATTTCAGTGTGTTTTTTTTTTTTTTTTGGAAAACTAAGCCGAATTTCAGAACTTCACTTAAGCCACTTTTTGCAGGAAAGAACTGGTTTTAAAAAAAAATTAAAAAAAAGAAAAGTGGGAAAATTCAACAAAAACTGAAAAAATTGACACTGCGTACACATACGTTTTTTTGAATTTAAAAATCATTTTTGTATTATTTTGTTTAATATTAAGGATATTTTTATTTATGGGTTTTTATGATCAAACAATTATAAATTGAGTACATTAAGACGTATATAGAACATTTTTAAAAACATTTTTAAACTTTTATAACCTCCAAAAATAATTTTCCTTAGAAAACTTATTTCTTATATCTATATATATATTTTCTTTTCTGTCCATTAGGCTATTGAATAGACCTTTAAGTAAGGAGCAATTGTGGTAACGGGTTTTTATTATTATGTTTGTGTGGAACTTAAGCTTCCTTAAAACATAAAATTCGCTTAAGAGTATATCTCAAGTCAAAATATTGATTGTTGCTTTGCGCTAAGCATTGTAGCGTTCCCCTTTCTTTTTAAATATTTAAATAAAATAAACTGGTTTTGATTGGAAATATATTGGGCAAAATATTTATTAAGTAATATAAATTTAGATGTTCAAAAGGGTAGTTATGTGCATTCAAGAGGACACAAGCGTCCACAGGTTTTTCTCAAAACCCACCTCTGTCTACCAACTCCTACTCTCACCTCCACGTGGTGAACATCGGGTGTCTAGTACCTCAGCTGGAGACGGGGTTTAAATCCCCGTGGATAGCTGTTGGGGACAGCCAACGAGAGAGGGGGGGGAGGAGTGTTCCCACTAAGGCACTTCTCCTTTCATCGAGGCGGCAGCGGACGAATTCTCTAGATGGAATCAACGGTGGCGTCTACAGTTCCAGTTAGGTTGAACTACTTAGTGAACACCTTATATGGGCTACTACGACATATTTGTAGCTCAGGCCTATAAGGAGCGGTTTATCCGGCTCCCTACCCTTGGTGTTATACGAAGGGTCTGGTCCTCGGGGTCGGGGGTTGTGCGTCGGGGTAACTTCCCTACAACGTAAAAATCAGTTGTTCCGAAACAACAACAAGCCTCGGATATGGATGATTTTAAAGTTGACGACCCCAGCAAACGAAACAAGGACAATGAATTTCGGATCTGCACGTGGAACGTCCTGTCCTTATACAGAACACGTGCAGCCGAACAATTAGTGGAGAACCTGGACAGGCTAAAGGCTGACGTAACAGCCATCCAGGAAACGCGATGGGATGGAGAGGGCGTACGGAGACTGAAAACGTGTGACATCTACTACGGCGGGTGCTTGAAGGAACAGGGTCAGCGGCTCTTTGGTTGTGGTTTTGTGATAAGGGGAAGACTTAGGCAAGAAGTCTTGGGCTTCCGAAGTGTAAGCGAGCGCCTGGTCACAATCCGCATCAAAGGCAAATTTAAGAACATTTCGCTGATTTGTGTTCACGCCCCCCATGAAAGGAGAGAAGACTCAACCAAAGAAGCATTCTACGATCTCTGGGAGACAACGTATGATATGTGCCCGAAGTACGACGTGAAGATCATTCTTGGTGACTTCAACGCAAGATTCGGAAAGGAGGGCATCTTTGGTTCGATAGTCGGAGGACACAGCCTACACGACGAAACTTCCGGCAACGGACACAGGCTGGCAGACTTTGCGGCGGGGCGAAATGTCATCATCTCAAGCACCTACTTCCCACACCTCAATATACACAAGGGGACTTGGCGGTCGCGTGATCAAGTAACCGTCAACCAAATCGACCACGTTGCGATAGACGCGAGACATGCTTCCAGTATCTTGGACGTCCGAACGTTCCGAGGGGCCAACATTGACTCGGATCACTACCTGGTGGTAGCTAGACTACGTATGCGGATATCCATGACGCGACAACGCAGAGCAGATGCTGTGAAAAGATTCGATGTCGAGAAGCTTAAATCGCAAGAGACTGCCAGAACTTTTGCATACCACGTAACTCTTAATCTCTCAGGAGGTCCGCCACCAGCATCAAGTGCAGAGGACCAGTGGGAACACTGTCAACAAGCCATCAGAAGTGCCGCCTCTGATGTGCTGGGTTTCACTAGGCGAATACAACGAAACCCCTGGTTCGATGAAGAGTGCCGACTAGCGCATGCAGCTAAGGACGAAGCCTACCAGGCAATGCTGCAGACTCGAACAAGAGCTGCTGAGAGAGTGGCCCGGGAGCTCTACGGGCTGAAACGAAAAGAGGACGCCGACTTCTCAGGAGGAAAAAGAGAGAGCACGAGAAGCGGGCGGTAGAGTCTATTGAGGGTTGTAGCGGTAGGGGAGATGTTCGAAAATTTTATCAGAGGGTGAAGCGATCCACCCAAGGATTCAAGGCTAGAACGGAAGCCTGCCGAGATGAGAGTGGGAATATGGTAGTAGACACACAGTCAGTGCTGAGGATCTGGAAAGAACACTTCTCTAGACTGCTTAATGGCGAAGACAGCCAAGATGCCGCTAATAGGCAGAACGCTCTATCCAACTTGGACGATGATGGCCAAGAGTTCCGTCCACCCGACCTAACCGAAGTGCGGCTGGCGATATCCAAACTTAAGTCGTACAAGGCTGCTCGTGCGGATGGCTTACAAGCCGAACTATTTCAATCAGCGGGAGATGAATTGGCTAGGAGCATACACCAGCTCATCTGCAAAATTTGGTCGGAGGAAGTATGCCCGATGAATGGAACCTCGGTATAGTGTGCCCCATCCATAAAAAGGGAGATGTTCTGAAATGTACCAACTACAGAGGAATTAGTCTCCTAAACGTCGCTTATAAAATCTTGTCGGCCATCCTGTGTGACCGCTTAAAACCTTTTGTCAACGATCTGATCGGCCCTTATCAGTGCGGTTTTAGGCCAGGCAAGTCAACCGTCGATCAAATGTTCACACTCCGACAGATTTTAGAAAAATCCCGGGAATTCCAGATCGATACACACCACCTTTTTATCGATTTTAAAGTCGCGTATGATAGGGTGAAAAGGGATGAATTATACAGAGCCATGTCGAGTCTCGGCATCCCTGCCAAACTCGTCCGCCTGTGCAGGATGACGATGTAAAAATCTCGCTGCTCCGTCAAAATTGGTAAGAACACCACCGATTCCTTTGTTGTTGAGAAAGGATTGAGGCAAGGTGAAGCGTTATCATGCAACCTATTCAACATCGTTCTTGAAGCCATTGTACGCAACGCACATGTCAACACCAGCGGTACAATCTATCAAAAGTCCGTTCAATTGCTTCCATATGCGGATGACATAGACATTGTTGGCAGAACAAAGCGAGCTGTGACAGGGGCATTTGCGAGCATTGAATCGGAGGCGGCTAGAATGGGATTGGCGGTTAATGAGGACAAGACGAAGTATATGCTGTCATCGAGGGAGGAATCTCAACATCGTCGACTCGGGCAAAATATCACGATGGACAGATATAACTTCGAAGTTGTCAAGGACTTTGTCTACCTGGGCTCCACTATTACATCGCAGAATGACATCAGTGCAGAGATCAAGCGAAGAATTACTCTTGCCAAACGCTGTTTCTTTTAAGTAGTAGCATTTAAGTAGAAAGGCCCTCTCTCAGAGAACCAAGGAGACTTTATACAAAACCCTAATCATCCCGGTCCTGCTTTATGGGTCAGAAGCATGGACACTGAAAGATTCGGATAAATATCTGCTAGGGTGCTTTGAGAGGAAGATTCTTCGTGTGATTTTCGATCCGGTGTGTATCGAAGGAGTATGGAGGAGAAGATTCAACGACGAGCTATACGGGCTATACAGCGACGTTGACCTGGTCAAAAAGCTGAAAATACAGCGGCTGAGATGGCTGGGGCACGTGGAGCGTATGGACAGCAACGCACCTGCCCGACGAGTCTTCGAATCCAACCCCGATGGGGTACGCAGCAGAGGAAGAACCCGTAACAGGTGGCACAATCAAGTAAATGACGACATCAAAGCACTCGGTGTGCGCAACTGGAAGCGGCTAGCTAGGGACAGAGCTGGCTGGAGGGGCTTGTTAGTTGAGGCCGAAGCCCATCCTGGGCTGTGAGCGCCATCAAAAGTAAGTAAGTAAGTAATATAAATTTAACAAAAATGTTTTGTTCCTTAAAACTACTAGAATCATTAAATTTAGTTAGGTACTTGCGAAAACCAATGGGGCCTGCGTTAAATATAATTTGTTTATTCCAGGAGAAAATAGATTTTGATAAATAGTGGCGACTTTTTTTATTTATTTATATATTCCAAGAAAAATTATAGAAAACTATGAAAAATATGGCAAATTTGCATTGTGGTATAAGTGCAATATTTGATAAAACTTCCAAAGTATAACATCCAGCTAAGAATATGTGCAGTTATTTGTTTTTTTTTTTTAAATAGTTACAGTTACTTTTTTTAAACCAAAAAAAAATGCATTTCCAATATTTTGCGCAGTTTTATGAGACGAACTGATTTTGTTCGTAGTTTTAAATTTTTTTAAGTAAAGGACCATATATGTAGGCTGAGTGGCATCACTGTCCCTTGTATGACGTCACTACTCTCTTCTTATGCTTACGATACAAAACCTGTTTGACAATAACAATTGAACAACTCGAGGCAGTGTTCCCAGATTGGTGGTTTATTCAACCAAAATGGTCGGAAATCAACACTATGGTAGGAAGAATAGTGGGAAAAATGTATGGTGGGAAATTATTTCAAACTTTTTTTTCATTCGAGAATTTACTTGATATAACAATGTACCCATATTTCTCCAACTTTATTTTTCACTCATACCGTATTCTCATATCCATACATATGTATGTAGTGTTTACCTATATTTGGTGTGACCATCCTGCACACGGAAACAGTTGTTTCTTCTTTTCCGAAAAAAATCTGTTGCAGTTTTCTGATTTCAGCAACAATCTACCGTATTTACATACTTACTTACTTACTTAGACCCTTGACCCCTCCAAGAGGAGGGTGTGACCAATCCACTGCCACTTTCTTTTCCTAATAACGATGTCAATAAGACTTTGGCCCGTTCTCCGAAGGAGTTCTTGGTTGGAGATGGTGTTCGGACAAAAAATCCTTAGGATGTTTCGGAGACATCTAATTTCGAAAGTTTGTAGCTTCCTTGTGACAGAGGCCGTCACTTTCCATGTACTGCACCCATAGAGTAGTACTGACTCTACGTTCGACCGGAACAGTCGCAGCTTGGTCTCCGTACTGTAGCCGTTGCTCCTCCAAACTTTAGACAGCATGCCGACAGCAGCTTTAGCTTTGCCGATTCGGCAGTTAATATCTTCATCCGTACCGCCGCCGTCTTTTGAGACAACACTACCGAGGTACAGGAAGTTGTCCACCGCTTCAACCTGCTGTCCCACAACGACAACTTGAGAAGAAGATTCAGAAATGTGTAGGATTTTTGTTTTCCCGGCGTTGATCCTCAAACCGACTTTGTTTGGCTCGCATTCCAGATTACTCACCATATGATGAAGATCCATAATGTTGTGCGAGAGCAAAAAACAAATATCGTCAGCGTAATCAAGATGTTGAAGGAACGAAAACATCGTCCATCGAATTCCACGCGCTTGCTCGGCTAAAGCTGCATGAAGGACATCCCCTATAACCACCAGGAAAAGTTGTTGAGATAGCAAACATCCTTGACGAACTCCGCTATGGATATCGAAGTCCTCTGATACCTTTCCGTTGTGTAAGACTTGACGCGATGCACCCTCGTAGGTAGCCTTTATAATGGCGATAATATTCCCCAGTTATCCTCTCCTGCGTAAAGCTGACCAAATGAAATCTCAATTCAAACTATCGAAAGTCTTTTCGAAGTCGATGAAGAGCACATGAAGAGGGGAGCGGAAATCCACGCATTGTTCTATTATGATCCTCAAGGTGTTGATGTGATCAATGCAGGATGAGCCTGCACGAAATCGCGCTTGCTCTTTGTCGAGTGTAGAATCGAGATGTTCCTTGATTTGTTCCAAGATTATTTTCGTCATTATCTTTGATACCGCGGAGAGGACACAGATCCCTATCCAGTTTCCGCAATCCGTAAGATTTCCCTTCTTTGGTAGTTTGACGATCACCCCTTTTTTCCATTCAATGGGGAAACTATCGTTCTCCCATGCCTGTGCTATTAAGGGATGGAGCAACTTCGCTGATGTTTGTGGATCTGCTTGGTAGAGCTCAGCGGGAATGCCGTCCAAACCTACAGCTTTGTTGTTCTTGAGGGATTTGATTGCAGGAGGGCAGGAGCGAATAAGAGAACTAGTTTCTGCGAATAGCTCATTTGGGTTAGGGGCTGGAACACCTCCGCTATCACCTATGTGGTTGAGCACGCTAGCAAAATGTTCCTCATCCGTAACTAGCTGGGTGCCGTCTACATCCTTGACGAGGTGTTGTTTTCGGAAGTTGTTGTTTTCAACAAATTCCTTGGTTATCTTGTAGACGGTACCACTGTCTCACCTAGATGCTGCTTCCTCTGCCTGTTCTGCGAGGACATTTATGCGCCTCCTTTTGTCACGTCTGACACTACACTGCACTTCTTTCGTTTGCCTATGGTACTGAAACTCGATGTTAAATCTCTCACCTACTGGGGCAGCCGCAAGTTGGGATCTAATCGCGTTCCTTTCTTCAATTTTACTCCATGCATCTGCAGAAAGCCATGTGCTTTGGCTTCTCTGCCTTATACCCACAGACTCAGTCGCGGCAGTTGCAAAGGCCTTTTTCATATTGCTCCAGTGTTTGTCTGCATTTTCTGGTGTGGCAATGCTGCGGCGAGGCGGTCCTTATATCTTCGGCGCACTGTAGGATCCCGTAATCTGTCGATATTGTACCTGGGTGTACGCAGGAAGTTTTCCCGATTTCCATGTACTGAAGCAATTCGAAGTCGAACGTAGGCAGGCATAAGATGGTGATCGCGAGCTAACCCTACTTCAGCACGGCGTCTGTTTCGGACGTCGAGAATACAATTTTTAAAGCGCTTGCTTATAGCGTGTCTATAGTCTATAGTATAGTGTGTTATAGGTGTCTAGTACCTCAGCTGGAGACGGGGTTTAAATCCCCGTGGAAAGCTGTTGGGGACAGCCAACGAGAGAGGGGGGGAGGAGTGTTCCCACTAAGGCACTTCTCCTATCATCGAGGCGGCAGCGGATGAATTCTCTAGATGGAATCAACGGTGGCGTCTACAGTTCCAGTTAGGTTGAACTACTTAGTGAACACCTTATATGGGCTACTACGACATATTTGTAGCTCAGGCCTATAAGGAGCGGTTTATCCGGCTCCCTACCCTTGGAGTTATACGAAGGGTCTGGTCCTCCGGGTCGGTGGTTGTTCGTCGGGGTAACTTCCCTACCATGTAAAAAAAAGTTGTTCCGAATCAACAACAAGCCTCGGATATGGATGATTTTAAAGTTGACGACCCCAGCAAACGAAACAAGGACAATGAATTTCGGATCTGCACGTGGAACGTCCTGTCCTTATACAGAACACGTGCAGCCGAACAATTAGTGGAGAACCTGGACAGGCTAAAGGCTGACGTAACAGCCATCCAGGAAGTGCGATGCGATGGAGAGGGCATACGGAGAATGAAAACGTGTGACATCTACTACGGCGGGTGCTTGAAAGAAAAGGGTCAGCGGCTCTTTGGTTGTGGTTTTGTGATAAGGGGAAGACTTAGGCAAGAAGTCTTGGGCTTCCGAAGTGTAAGCGAGCGCCTGGTCACAATCCGCATCAAGGGCAAATTAAAGAACATTTCGCTGATCTGTGTTCATGCCCCCCATGAAGGGAGAGAGGACTCAACCAAAGAAGCATTCTACGATCTCCTGGAGACAACGTATGATATGTGCCCGAAGTACGACGTGAAGATCATTCTTGGTGACTTCAATGCAAGATTCGGAAAGGAGGGCATCTTTGGTTCGATAGTCGGAGGACACAGCCTACACGACGAAACTTCCGGCAACGGACACAGGCTGGCAGACTTTGCGGCGGGGCGAAATGTTATCATCTCAAGCACCTACTTCCCACACCTCAATATACTCAAGGGGACTTGGCGGTCGCGTGATCAAGTAACCGTCAACCAAATCGACCACGTTGCGATAGACGCGAGACATGCTTCCAGTATCTTGGACGTCCGAACGTTCCGAGGGGCCAACATTGACTCGGATCACTACCTGGTGGTAGCTAGACTACGTATGCGGATATCCATGACGCGACAACGCAGAGCAGATGCTGTGAAAAGATTCGATGTCGAGAAGCTTAAATCGCAAGAGACTGCCAGAACTTTTGCATACCACGTAACTCTTAATCTCTCAGGAGGTCCGCCACCAGCATCAAGTGCAGAAGACCAGTGGGAACACTGTCAACAAGCCATCAGAAGTGCCGCCTCTGATGTGCTGGGATTCACTAGGCGAATACAACGAAACCCCTGGTTCGATGAAGAGTGCCGACTAGCGCATGCAGCTAAGGACGAAGCCTACCAGGCAATGCTGCAGACTCGAACAAGAGCTGCTGAGAGAGTGGCCCGGGAGCTCTACGGGCTGAAACGAAAAGAGGACGCCGACTTCTCAGGAGGAAAAAGAGAGAGCACGAGAAGCGGGCGGTAGAGTCTATTGAGGGTTGTAGCGGTAGGGGAGATGTTCGAAAATTTTATCAGAGGGTGAAGCGATCCACCCAAGGATTCAAGGCTAGAACGGAAGCCTGCCGAGATGAGAGTGGGAATATGGTAGTAGACACACAGTCAGTGCTGAGGATCTGGAAAGAACACTTCTCTAGACTGCTTAATGGCGAAGACAGCCAAGATGCCGCTAATAGGCAGAACGCTCTATCCAACTTGGACGATGATGGCCAAGAGTTCCGTACACCCGACCTAACCGAAGTGCGGCTGGCGATATCCAAACTTAAGTCGTACAAGGCTGCTCGTGCGGATGCCTTACAAGCCGAACTATTTAAATCAGCGGGAGATGAATTGGCTAGGAGCATACACCAGCTCATCTGCAAAATTTGGTCGGAGGAAGTATGCCCGATGAATGGAACCTCGGTATAGTGTGCCCCATCCATAAAAAGGGAGATGTTCTGAAATGTACCAACTACAGAGGAATTAGTCTCCTAAACGTCGCTTATAAAATCTTGTCGGCCATCCTGTGTGACCGCTTAAAACCTTTTGTCAACGATCTGATCGGCCCTTATCAGTGCGGTTTTAGGCCAGGCAAGTCAACCGTCGATCAAATGTTCACACTCCGACAGATTTTAGAAAAATCCCGGGAATTCCAGATCGATACACACCACCTTTTTATCGACTTTAAAGTCGCGTATGATAGGGTGAAAAGGGACGAATTATACAGAGCCATGTCGAGTCTCGGCATCCCTGCCAAACTCGTCCGCCTGTGCAGGATGACGATGTAAAAATCTCGCTGCTCCGTCAAAATTGGTAAGAACACCACCGATTCCTTTGATGTTGAGAAAGGATTGAGGCAAGGCGAAGCGTTATCATGCAACCTATTCAACATCGTTCTTGAAGCCATTGTACGCAACGCACATGTCAACACCAGCGGTACAATCTATCAAAAGTCCGTTCAATTACTTGCATATGCGGATGACATAGACATTGTCGGCAGAACAAAGCGAGCTTTGACAGGGGCATTTGCGAGCATTGAATCGGAGGCGGCTAGAATGGGATTGGCGGTTAATGAGGACAATACGAAGTATATGCTGTCATCGAGGGAGGAATCTCAACATCGTCGACTCGGGCAAAATATCACGATGGACATATATAACTTCGAAGTTGTCAAGGACTTTGTCTACCTGGGCTCCACTATTACATCGCAGAATGACATCAGTGCAGAGATCAAGCGAAGAATTACTCTTGCCAAACGCTGTTTCTTTTAAGTAGTAGCATTTAAGTAGAAAGGCCCTCTCTCAGAGAACCAAGGAGACTTTATAAAAAACCCTAATCATCCCGGTCCTGCTTTATGGGTCAGAAGCATGGACACTGAAAGATTCGGATAAATATCTGCTAGGGTGCTTTGAGAGGAAGATTCTTCGTGTGGTTTTCGATCCGGTGTGTATCGAAGGAGTATGGAGGAGAAGATTCAACGACGAGCTATACGGGCTATACAGCGACGTTGACCTGGTCAAAAAGCTGAAAATACAGCGGCTGAGATGGCTGGGGCACGTGGAGCGTATGGACAGCAACGCACCTGCCCAACGAGTCTTCGAATCCAACCCCGATGGGGTACGCAGCAGAGGAAGAACCCGTAACAGGTGGCACAATCAAGTAAATGACGACATCAAAGCACTCGGTGTGCGCAACTGGAAGCGGCTAGCTAGGGACAGAGCTGGCTGGAGGGGCTTTTTAGTTGAGGCCGAAGCCCATCCTGGGCTGTGAGCGCCATCAAAAGTAAAGTAAGTAAGTAAGTTGCTTATAGCAAAGTGATCAATTTAGTTTGCTGTACATTGGCGATCTGTGGATAACCAACTTATCTTGTGCGAGATCCTATGCTCCAACAGGGTACCTCCAATGACTAGCTGATTTGCGTTACAGAAGTCAACAAACCGCTCTCCATTGGCGTTCCGTTCCCCGGTAACGTGGTTACCCAGAACGTGCTTCAGCGCTGTGTTGTCATGACCAACCTTAGCATTAAGATCTCCCATTACGATAGTGATGTCTCCATTCGACGAGCTTATGAAAACCGCGCTAAGTTGGCTGTAAAATTCGTCCTTCTCGGCGTCCTGGCTAGTACTGAAAATCCTTACTGACCTCAACTCTAAATATTCCAGAGAACGCTCACGTTAGGTCTCTGCCATCCATACTGTTCGTGACACCGTTGTTTCTGATGAATTCATCCGCCGCACAGCATCTTTCTGATGGGCTCGTCTAAGACTTCAGCCGACTTATACAGCCAGTCATTTCCGACAGAGTATTTATAGTGTTGCTATTTTTGTCTCTTGTTCAACACTCGCGCTTATTTGCTTGGCAAGTAAAGTCCGGATGGACGAGACCAGTACCATAAAAGTCTTTTTTTTATTTTATTTTATTTTATTTTATTTTTTTTATTTTGTTTTTATTAATAAACAAACAGATCTATCATCTTAAAGATATTTGGAAGTGTTTGTTTTCTTTGTTACTCTTGTTCTTAAGCGTTCAATTTTCTTATTATTGTTTAAAACTTTATTCATCCATTTTTTTTTTCATAATAAATTTACTTTTACTATTCATATTAGTTAATTGTTCAGTTTGATCAAATTCTAAATCAAATAATATTTAATTATTTCAAGCTTAAGTTCATTTTCTGATATATGTATATATATATGTATATGTATAATTCAATTACGTGTGGAAATAAGCCTCCCCCAAGGTTTTTCATACTGCTTTGTCTTTGGCAGCTCTTTCCCACCTGCTGTATTGCCCGTCAATGTCGTCTCTCCAACGTTTCATTTACCTCTCAACATTGCGTGCGTCTGCCATCACGAGGTATCCATTCCGTGCTTCTAATAGTCCAGCGGTTGTCATTCATACGAGCTATATGACCTGCCCAGTTCCACTTCTGCTGCTTTGCCTTCTCTATAACGTCTACAAAGTGCGTCATACTCATTATAACTTGGTTTCGGATACGTTGTCGTTTAGAGACTTTTAAGATCGACCTTTCCATAGCTCCTTGCGTTACTCAGAGCTTTTTCTCTGATATGGCCGACATGCTCCATGTTTGAGACCCGTACGTCATTACTGGCAGGATAGATCCGTCAAAAAGATACTTTCTGGAAATTTGGCTGATATTCTTATCGAAGAAGTGCTTGTGTTTCCATAATTATTTCCAGCTGTTGGTAATTCTTCTGCCTATTGCTCTATTCTCTATTTTCCATGTAAATCGTCTGTCAAAGGTAGAGTCATCATCAACATAATCTATTCTTTTTCCATTTACAATGTTATCACTTTTTCCGCCGTTGCTCATCAGCTTTGTTTTGTCGGCATTTATTTCGAACCCTGCAGCTTTGCAATGACTTTGCACTTTGCAGCTTCGACATCATTCTCCCCAATGATGATCGTGTTAGTAAAACAGTATGATGGTGCTAGTAAGACATTATCATCTGCACACCTTAAAGGAATCCCAATTCATTTCTCGAAATATTTCCTCAATGACTGCACAAAAAAATACTGGTGATAATGGATCCCCTTGCCTTCCAGCTTAGTAGAGGTGTACTCTACTAAGCTGGAACTGTTTGCCCTTCTTTTCTAGGGAAATTCTGGATGTACATGTTCTTTATAGTTCTTATCAACTTTGTATTTACACCCTGATTTTTTAGTGACTTGCAAATTGTTGCATGTTCGACTGTATCAAATTCTTTGGTAAATTCGATGAAAGCTAGTTTTAGGTCGTGGTTATATTCGTTGCACTTTTCAATCACTTGGTTTAAAGTCTGGTCTGAAGATGGTCCATAGTACTAAAACCTTGCCAAAAGCCAGCATGATCCCTTGGGTGCTGCCCATCTTAGTTTTTTTCGAATCCTTCTAAATAAACATTTCGCAAATAACTTGTATATCACTGATATAAGACTTATGGGCCTATAGTTATTTATGTTTGTGGTGTCTCCTTTTTTGTGCAGTAGAATTATGGTTGATTTTTTCATTGTATTGGGATCTCTTCTGCATTCAATATCCAATATCTCGTTTTTGAATGCTCTTTTTATCTTTTGTTAGCTTGAGTATCCACTCTTTCCCGACAGATAATTGCTTCTTTTTATTTATTTGATTTATTATTCTGTTATTATATTCCCAAATATCTTCTTTTACTGCTTTTTTACACATCTTCTTGAGGTTGATGAAATCAATCCTTTATGCATCTGTTAGATGAGCTTTTCAACGTAGTGCTTCTTTTTCTGCTATTAGGTTCTTTGTTCTTATTTTGAGTTTATCATTTTTTTTTGTTTTGAGCTTTTAAGAATATTATATTCTGCTGCCTAAAGAATTCCATGTTCTAGCTGGTTATATGCATCTTGTAGACATGACCTATTTAGAGAATCCCAACTACATGTTCCATCTAGTTCTTCAATGTATTTACGTTTGCTTTCTTCATCCAAAACTTGTGGTATTTCTTTTTTTAAAGATTGTTTTTGTGATAGTTTTTTGTTTTATTTGGAACGTTCCTCTTACTACTTGGTGGTCACTTTCGAAACAAAGTTTGTTGAGGAGTGAAACGTCCTTTAATATTAATTTTTTATTGACAATGATAAAATCAATCTCGTTTTTTATCAACCCACTGCAATGTCTTTTTAGGAGGTTGCGCTATTAGAAGAACAAAATTTAGATCTGGGCTAAGACTAAACTTCTTTATTTTATAAAAGTTCTTAAACTAACAAGAGTTTAAATTCTAAGAGAAAGAGTATGAGTATTTTATGTACTTGTACCGTTTCCTCCCCCTTTTAAAAAGTGGTATTGGAATACGTAAAAAAATAAAAAAAAAAATATAGCTATAGCATATTATGAAAAATAATAATAATATTCTAAATGTAAAATGATAATCATATAAATAACAAATGATTTTATTTTAATTCGAAAATATACAGGGTGTCCCTTAATTCGGCAATAGTATTTTAAAACATGATTCTTGGGTGTATTCTAAAAAAAAATGGTTTACTGTAAGGGCCTATCTCCAATTTTGATATCATTTATCGGGGATTTAAGAAAAGTCTTATTTTGGTGTACCCCGACCCATGTTTACGGTAATTTCGCTGTTAATAATAATGATAGAAACTTCGTTTAGGCCTTTGTTTTTAGAAGAAATACCAGCCTTTGTAACTGCGTTTAAATAAATTTTATATCTTTTCTCGGTTTTAAAATATTCAGTTTTTAGCCTGTTCCATTTTGCCTGCCCATGCTAATTTTTTGGTTTTGGGGTCAATTTTCTCCAAAAAATGCGTAATCAATATGGTGTTTTAATAATTTTTTTGAATGTATGTAACAATACTTAAATAAAAGTCAGTAATAAGTTTGCCGAAATACCCATAGATTTTATAATAATTTGGAAAAACAGCGGCAGGTAAAATAAAAACAAATGTTTTTTTAGCTTTAAGCTCGAAAAGCTATGAATAAAAAATGATATGTGTAGTTATCGATAATTTTTATTTTATGTGTGAACTGAAACAGTTATAACAAGTGTTCAAATGAGTCCTCCTTGATTTTGTATGCATGCTAGAGCCCGTTTTCGTATTTCACTGATATTGATATTAATGATCCTAGCTACTGCCTCACTTCTGAGGACGCTTTGAGCATGCGCTCTTCTAATTCACTTTAACTTGCTATTTTGGTTGAATAAATTATTAATTTCATTCTTCCTCATACAGAAACATCCAATATTGTAGGGTCAGGTAATCTTGCAGGCCATTGAACTGCTCTAACTTTTTACTGTCCAACGATTACCACTTACTCTTCATCTTGTCAATTTATAAGCTCTCGAGCAAAGTGGGCTAAAGCACCATCAAATTAGGAATAAGATGAAGCAAGTTGAACCTACGGAATGTCTTTCAATAGTTCTGATAAATCATTTTGCAACAACTATATATAGTTTGTAGAATTCAACTTAAGTGACTATTAAAACTAGCATGTATTCAAACCAAAGAATGTCAAAGTGCACCCGTTAAACTGTTTTAGTAAAAAACATACATACAAAATTATCTAAAACCACACTTTTCGATTTTAAAGCTAAAAAAAAAACATTTTTTTTTTAATTTTACCTGCCGCTGTTTTTCCAAATTTTCATAAAATCTATTGGTTTTTCGGCGAACTTGTTAGTGACTTTTATTATAAGTATTGTTAAAAAAATTGTTCAAACATCATGTTTATAAAGCAGTTTTTGGAGAAAATTGACCCCAAAGTCAAAAAATTAGCATGGGCAGGAAAAATGGAACAGTCTAAGAACTGAATATCTTAAGACAGGGAAAAGATATCAAATTTATTTAAACGCAGTTACAAAGGCTAGTATTTCTTCTAAAAACAAAAGGCTAAACGAAGCTTCTACCATTATTAATAACAGCGAAATTACCGTTAACATGGTACAGGGTACACCAAAATAAGACTTTTCTTAAATCCCCGATAAATGATATCAAAATTGGAGATATTTAGGGCTGGTCACGAGACGAGAAAAGTCTCGGTCTCGATCTCAGTCTTGAATGACGAGACCGAGACGATACGAGACGAGACTGTATATTTGGACCAAAATTTACAGAGGGTCTAATAAATACAAAAATCCAATTTCAGTTAAATATTTTTTTTCTTCTGCACATATTCAAACGATAATCGAAAATATTTCTTTGCAATAATCAACAGTTTGTCCGAAAGTCGTATTTTTCGGAGACGAGACCGAGACGAGACTTAATTATACAAGACCGACACGAGACCGAGACGAGACTGAAAATTTTCGATTTTAACGAGACCGAGACGAGGCTTACAAAAGTCTCGCAGAGTCTAGTCTCGTGGCCAGCCCTAGATATATTACTGTAGAAAATTTTTTTTCTTAGAATACAGCCAAGAATCATGCCCTTAAATACTATTAATGAATTAAGGAACACCCTATACAGTTGTGGCGGCCTAATTAAGAACGATATTTTTATAAAATTTTAAAATGCATAACTCTATTTGGGAAATCTGTTGAGGTTGAGTAGTTGTTTTAATGATAGCCCATGAACTATGATACACTTTGAGTAATGTTTAAAAAATATAAGCATGAGTATATTGGTAGGAAAAAAATAGACATTCATTTAACTCTTATTTCGTCTGGCAATATAATTGAGAACAGAAACAAAAGGTTGTCATAACATTAAAAGTCTTTGAAATTTCATACGTAAACCCCTTCGTTACTCAATCAAAGTGACAATCGAAACATTAGTTGTCTAAAGACAACCATTATTTCTCTGCCTTTAAGGAATAATGGTTGTCTGTATTTGATATCGGCGTACGCTCCGCCAACATCCGGTAGTCAATTTAACGCCGAGATCGAAAAACTGTTCGAATTACTAAGGTTAGATAGTTTAGAAAACTATTTCATCTTAGCGGGTGATTTGAACGCGAAAAACCCGGCCTGGTTGGACACGGTGGCGAATGGAAGAGGCAGGTGCCTGAATCGCCTTATCGTGAACAAACAGGTCGGGTACAGAATACAACTAAATAGCCCTGTCACCCCAAGTTTTCCCAGTGGAAATTCATATCTCGATCTTTGAACGCGGACGCTCGATATCAAATAGAAACGGTGCACAGTGATAAAATTTCATTGTTGCCATATGATAGCAATCATCATGCAATAGTCATGTTGATGACATTTGTTGACGACTCAGCATTTAGCTTCGCAACGTCACATGAAGTCCCTAAATTAAACTTTAGACAGACTTATTGGTGTCGATTTCAACGTTGTGCCACTAGAAAATATAGGAATCGCTCTTCCTCTTCGAACATTCCTAGAAATAGGAATCTTTCCAACGAGGAGTGTGATTCCTATATCGGGAATCTCAACACTGTGGTATTACAAGCTATGGAGTCGTCAATTCCGAAAATGAAATCAAAAAATAGTATTGAGTGTTATCTAAACCCTGAAATTAGTAGGGATCAATATCCAAGGTTGCCCCATTATGTTATAGATGGTAGAGCAGACAGACTCAACCTTATCAGCTCTCATTTTGAGGCGGTTCATGCTAGAGAAATCGCTAGCTGCAAGACTGACGAAGTAAATGATGAATTGTTGAGGTTTCGCAAAAGCGAAACCGTAACTCTTCTCTAATTCTCTGATGAATTAACGGCAGACGGACTTTACGACCCTCAACGAACAGACTGAAATATTTAGGAAACTAAATACTAAAAGATCAAGTGGTTTGGATAACATTCCAAACATCGTATTAAAGCTGTTACACTTTTTCTTATGTCGCGAGGGGGGATATTTATTGTTAATTTAGTGATTGAGTTACTCGGATTATCGCGAATCAAATTTTAATTATTAAATAAATATTAAATAAATACAAAAAAAAGTAAGCACACGATGTGCACCGAATAATTGTTTGTCTTCAATGTGACAGCTCGACTCCAGAACAACGAAAGGAGAGAACGAAAGAGACGCGAAAGAAAAAAAAATGCAAACTGTAGCACGATAAAGAAAAGCTACCACCACGACTGCTCAGCTGGGCTGGGTTCTGGTGTGGAAGAATTTTGTTATATAAAAAGAAAATGATTCGTTTTAATCAAAGTGATAATAACGATCGAAATGTTTTATTACAAGTACAGTGGGGTACTTGTAATAAAAGGTGGGCGCCAGGAATTTTAATTGGGCTAATTAGCAAAATTCCAAATCTAATCTTTTAAGTGAATGAATATGAAATAAAACACAAAGTTTGATTATATGCCCAGAAGGGGTCTTAAAATTATTTTTATTTGGGAAACCTTGGACGAACCAGGATAAAAACCCAAAATTTTTTTGACTATAAAAAGAATACAAGTATGTAATGAAATATTTAAATGGGTTTCGGTTAGCCGTTAAAAATCAAAAACAAACAAAGACAAAAAAGGTTATTAAAAATGGGCCGTTAACGCGCGGTTAGGAAACTATTCCCGTATGTAATTAACTGGGATTGGAAAATTATATTCACGAACTCGAATTAAAAAAAAAGAACTATCACAATTTAAGACTAGGTATATAAAGAAATAATTCAATCAATCGGACAAAATGTCCGCTCTACTTATCTTTTTGTTTTGAATTTCCTCCAACTATTCCTCCTCTATCCCCTCGAATTTTCTCCTAGTTCCTCGTACCTCGAATCACTTTTATTTTTCCTTTTTTAAAATTTATCTCGACTTTCCTATTTTTTCCGCAAACAACTTTTCCTCGATTTTTCTTTTCTTTTTTCAATTTTCCTCGTTTTCTAAAAACAAATCCAACTGCTCGCTGGGCTAGCTCTCTCAAGAGTGGCTTTCCCAGCTAAAAACAAACCTATTCTTCCCTGGACCATTCCAGTCACCCACACATTCACACATTCAGCCATTCGTTTTCGTGATCATCGGTCACGGCACACCGGCTTCCTGGAAACCTTTTTCGCTCCGCAGGAAGCCACCGTAGTTGAATCTCAACGAAACTTTACTCTCACGCTCACAGACAAGGATTCAGCAAGTTGTTGGATGTCTTTCCAAAACTTGCCGAATCTTAATGGCCGAGTTCAGACCTATCGCAAAACTAAATTTTTCGAGAAAAACCAAAAAGAAATAAAATCGAGCAAAAGCCTATCTGAGCATTTTCTCAGTTACAACAAAAACTATTAGCGTGTGACTCGAAGCGCGAACGAAACCATTATACATTTTGTTCGAGTTAAAATAGAGGAAGGGTTATTTTCAAACTTAGGACCCTACTCTATAAAGTCAATTCCGATAGTTCTTCTATAACCAATTTACTATTTAAGAATTAGAATTGAAAATTAAGGACGTTACGAAGTAAGCGTTAATGACCCATATTAAAATACATGATTAAGTTAAGTTAAATTTAGTTAAGTTAAGATAAGTTACTTTAAGTTAAGTTAAGCCAATTTAAGTTAAGTTAGGATAAGTTAATTTAATTTAAATAAAGATGTATTAAGGATGTTGTGTTGTTGATTTATGAGTAGGTAAGAGCCCGCCTGACTCGTTATCTCTTCAGCTCATCCGCCGGTATTTTTCTCGTTGCATGCGACCACTTGTCTACATGATAACCACGAACATATGGAATTGGGAACCGCCTGTTCCAATTGTAAAATCCAAATATCTCGTACACCTGCTTTTGTTACTTTTGCAGAACACTGGCTAAGTACACCAATGGTTGATGATACCATGGTTGCCCTCAACCTTGCCAGTATTCTGCAGCCGTAACGAAAAGTAAATAACGGAAAGGAGGGAATCGAAGGATGACTTTTGTTGCGGTAAATTTTACCGTAACAAATCCCACCCTTACCTCCCAAGAAATGTGTTTACTTTTCAAGAAAAGCAAACCATTTCTTAAGGCTCAACTAGGAAAGGTTTAAAAAGGTAAACAACACAACATCGGGGTTTTCATCATTAGTAAATTTAAAAAAAATATCTATAGAAAAAAAATAAACAAAAATGGCACGGATTATAAGTTAAAAAAGTATTAAAAAAAACAAGATCAAAATCAAAATGTTAAAAAAAAATATTAACTAAGAGAAAAGATTAAGGGACTTTTGACTCAACCATCTATGTAAGGTTTCAAATCCTTAACGTGCCATGTCCCCCGATCTTTACCCTTGTCATCGATTAGCAAATATGTCCAAGGTGACACCCGTTTGCTTATCTTGAATGGTCCAACAAATTTGGTAGCCAATTTATCTGCATAATAAGTTGCTGCATCTGACAGCGAAAAATTTCTCCTCCAAACGAGATCACCAGGTTGATACTGCGTGTCTCTTCTCCTAAGATTATAAGTTTTAGCAGACTTTTTACCAGCCGCTTCTAACTTCCTAGCTATATCTTCTCTCAACTTTCTAAACTGCCTATCAATTTCCCCACTATCTTGGTCCCTATCACTATCTCTAATGCCTACATTATGGCCGCTCGTTGCCATGTTCCTACCAAAATTCGCGAAATATGGGGAAACACCTAACACTTCATGTTGAGAAGTTCGGATCGCACAGGCTACTTTTGCCAGTTGCGAATCCCAACTTCGATGATTCTCAGAGACGTAAGCTCGGAGAGTCGTCTTAATAATTTGATTTATGCGCTCCGCAGGATTCGACTGCGGATGATAGTGCGCTGTATAACGAAGTTGTGACCCGTATGCTTCGCTAAGCGTTTTCAGTTCCTTACTACGGAACTGGGGACCGTTGTTACAGACGATCCACTTAGGAACACCGAAAAGAAGAAAAACGTTTTCTTCCAATTCTCTACAAACTGCCTTCGCTGTTGCTGAGCGCAACGCGAACAGTAGTGGAAACTTCGTGAAGTAGTCCACCACCGTCAAAATAAAGATAAAACCCCTGGAAGATTTTGGCAATGGACCAACCAAGTCCACGCAAATCATCTCCCATGGTTTTGAATTCCCTACTCTTTCTGTCATAAGACCAGCTGGTTTCTCGTTTACTGGTTTCACTTGTTGGCAAATCTTACAATTTCTAACATACTTTGTGATATCCCCCCTCATTTTGGGCCAGTAATATTTTTCGGCTACCCTAGCAAAAGTTTTCTTAACACCCATGTGTCCTGCTATTGGACTATCATGGCACTCACTCAAAACTTTTGGCCTATCACTTTTTCCTAACACTAACTTCCACCCCTCACCTTCCTCATGAACAACTACATGGTTCACCCTAACATGTTTATAGAGCCGCCCATCTTCTATTCTCCAAGACGGGTATGCTAAAGGGCTCTTTTCTACTAAGGATTTCATTTTAATCAACCAAGGGTCCGAATCCGCATCTGAGATTCCAGCTAACTCTGGAACTCCTCGCGATAACATGTCTGGAACGACATGTTCTTTGCCCTTTCTGTGGATGATTTTGAAATCGAATTGTTGGAGCCGAATGGCCCAACGAGCTAATCTACCCTGCGGATCCTTAAGGTTACTAAGCCAGACCAATGAGTGATGATCAGTCACGACAGTAAATCGAACACCTTCGAGATACGGCCGCAACTTTTCGATCGCCCGAAGAACTGCCAAGCATTCCTTTTCGGTCGTAGAGTAGTTCCTTTCATTCCTATTCAATGACCGACTAATATAGCAAATTGCTTTTTCCCCATCTTCAAACTCTTGAGAAAGTACGGCGCCGATACCATAATCTGACGCGTCTGTCTGAACGACAAACGGCAGAGAAAAATCCGGACATGTCAATATCGGAGCCGTAACCAAACATTCTTTGGCTTTCCTAAAACACTCCTCACACTCTTTTGTCCACTCAAATTTCTTACCTTTCTTTAAGAGATCGGTAAGAGGCCTAACTAAATTTGCAAAATTTGGTACGAATCTACGGTACCATGAAATTGTCCCTACAAAACTCCTAATTTCCTTCACGTTTTTCGGTGCAGGAATTTTTAACATGCTCTCCACTTTTTCAGGGTCGACGTGAAGTCCGTTCCTATCTACGACGTAACCAAGAAATTTCAAAGAAGGCCTACAAAAATTACATTTTTCCCTACCTACTTTAAGTCCTGCCTCCCTCAATCTTTTAAAAACTTCTTTGAGAATTTCAAGGTGTTTCTCAAAAGTATCGGTGACGATGATAATGTCATCCAAGTACACAAAGACAAATGGTTCTAGATCAGGACCCAGAACATCGTCAATGAACCTTTGCCAAGTTGCCGGGGAGTTGTGCAAGCCGAAAGGCATTCTCAAAAATTGAAAGAGACCCCTTCCGGCACAGTAAAGGCTGTGTACTTGCGCGATTCTTCCTCCATGGGTATCTGCCAGTATGCAGACTTAATGTCAAGAGATGACAAAAACTTCGCGTTTCGAAGTTTGTCTAAAATCGACGAAATAAAGGGGAGTGGATAAGCATCCCTATCTGTAACTTCATTAAGTTTCCTATAGTCTACACAGAACCGAAAGCTACCATCCTTTTTCTTCACAAGAAGAATCGGAGATGCCCAAGGACTCTTGGATTTCTCGATCACTCCAGCTTCTAACATCTCTTGAAGCTCCTGATCGATATGTTTTTGAATCGCAGGTGACACTGGATAGTATCGCTGCTTAATCGGTTCTGCGGACGTCCTAATTTTGTGCTCAACTAAATTGGTGCACCCTAATCCTTCGGTCATTGACTCAAAAAGCTCTTCTAAAACTAATTCTAACTTTTTTCCTTCACTTTCATTCAAATCTGATTTTTCCCTAATCGCTACCATGTCTGTTATCGACGCCACCATCTCTTGGTTCGAAAAACTCCACTTACCCGATATCAAATCCGGGACTATGCCCGATAGTGCCCAAAAATCGGCACCTAAGATCAATAGGTGAGGGAGATTCGGTATAACCAGACATTCAATCAGTAGGGATTTGTTCTCAACCTCCATAGGCAAAGAAACAGATCCAGCTACTCCTACACCCGCCCCATCTGCTAAAGCTACTGACCCAACACTACAGTTTCCTAACCTAAGTCCTACCTCTTTCAAAATTTTCCACCCATCTCCTCCTACAATTGTGCGTGAAGCACCTGAATCAAGTAATCCTAAAAACTTGATTCCATAAATATTTACTCCTAAATATGGCCTACTGTACCTACCATTTGCCGCTAAAGTGAAACTCAGTTCCACTCGATCCTCCAGTTGGTCGCCAGCAGACGACCTAACTAACGCCGACGGGTCTCCTGTCCTGCTGTCACAAGAGCCCGTTCCCCATTTCCCGAACACCGCCTACAATCCCTACGGTAAACGCCTGAAGCACCACACCCAAAACAACGCTTTTCAGCTGAACAGGTATGGGCGAAATGCCCATACCTGACGGAATGGGTTATTCGGAGCCGAACTTACAACCGCCACTCGGTTTTGTCCCGACGTACTTGGCCGGTAACCACATTCCGGTTCTAATAAATGTTTGCCTCTAGAAGGCGGAGAAAATGACTCTACATTAACCTTTAACGTATCTAATTCCCTACCAAGCACTGCAAGTTCCTTAACCGTCTGTGGTTTGGCACTCGCGATCTGAAGTTGGAAAAATGGATCCACATTTTTCCTTAAAATGGAAACCATTCTTCCCTCTGACAAAGGTTCCGACAATCTTCGGAACAATGTCCTCATGGTGGTCAAATACGCACCGAAAGTCTCATCCTTTCCCTGCGAACGACGATTGATCTGTTCTAACAAAAGATCATCGTAACTCGCAGGTAGAAACTCCGCTTTGAGTTCCTTCACAAGGTCCTGCCAATTTAAAATATCCTCCCTAACTGTCGTAAACCACATAAGTGCCCTACCAGAAAAAAGCTCAGAAGCTGATTTAAAAAGTTGGGTTTCTGGAACATCGTTCGACAACCGAAGTTCCTCTACCCTCTCCAAGAAAGAATTCACTGATGCTCCGCCCGAGTCACCAGTAAACTTTTCCACTAATTTCCCTATCCGTTCAGGCCACCTTTGCTGCACCACCAATCTCTCAGGGTATGCCTCAACCCTCTCTGACCTACGCTCTAGTACCCTAGCAGCTAACTGTCCTGCTATAGAAGTACTGTCACCACGACCTGGTAAAGCTACAGTATCTTGAGCAAGCCCTAACGAAACCCTATTCGCAGAAGAACCTGACGTAGACCGCGGACTAACCGTTTCTGTACGACCAACTGGTACCTTCAGTTGGGTTTCTGCCCTAACAGGAGCCTTTTGTTTCGATGGCTCTTCTTCTCTATCACTGATCTCAGTATCACCGGTGAGATCACCTAACAAAAACAAAACGTCGTTCGCAATAGAGCTAATCTCCTCTTCCTCATCTTCAGCCTCACAAGGTGTCCTAGCTAACCTACACATGCACCATTCTATTTTGGTCATGATTTTTATGTATTCCGATGACTTCGGATTTCTAGGTGGATCCTTAAGAAGAGTCCTAATCTCTTCAATTTTTGCTTTAACAGCATCCCTATCCTCCTCAAAACAAAAAGGGTAAGCAATAGTACCCTCGATCGAGTTCCTCTTAACGAGTAATCTCGAAGACCTTAATGCTTTACGCATTTCTTCAACTGTCCCTACTTTTAAACCCCTGACCTTCATCTCATAGGCCAGTTCGTCCTGTGCTAAACGTCCTATATTCATATTTCAAATATCACGGAAAAATATTAATAATAAAAAAAAATGTATTTAAAAGAAATAATTGTTAAAAAAAAATACTAACTTTACAAAAAAAAAATATTTTCCTTACTTCCTTATTGGGTATTCTGTTAACCAGAAACCAAAAAAACTACCTTTATACAAATCAAAAATTAAAATAAAATCGGTTTTGTAATTTAATCTAAAAATTGTATCAATTTATTCTGTTAACCAGAATAAGGAATTGCCTTTAAAAAATATCCAAACTCAAATTTGCGTCAAAAAAAAAACCACAATGTAAAATAATTACAAAAAATTATATTGGGAACCCTAAAATCTAATGAAACTATAAATTTACTAAAATGAAAATTATTTTAATTTATTGCCCTCTGAAAACTACACTTAAATCCGAAAAATAATTTTTCACATAAAAAAAATATCGAGTTGGCAACTCTTAAATCCAATAAAATAATCAATTAATTAAAATTTAATTAATCGATTTTTTTTTTATTGTTCTCGAAATTAAAAATAAAATAAAAAAACAAAAATCCTAAAACAGTTTTTCGTAAAAAAAAATAAACAGGAAATCTGTCGGTACTCCCCTAATTGAACTTGAATAAATTTCACTCAATACTAAATCAGAGTAAAATCACTCAAATTAAATTTGCACGCTCAAAAAAACAAACAAAAATATCACGAAAGAAAAAAAAACTCGCACGGGAGAGAGATAAAAACAAAATGCCGACGCGCCAAAACAGAAAATATAAATCTTATATAAACTGATATAAGCTAAATGACATTGAAAATTAATCAAACCTACCACTGAAACTCAATATTGGTGTACATATAAAATAAATTTTCAATATAAAAAAAACAATCAAAAAAAAACAAAAACAATACTTGCGAACTGTCTGACGTATGTAGGTACACTCCTGTCTCCACTGCACTGTATACAACTCGAATTGTTTCACCTAAGATTTTCCTATGAAGCCTCTATTTTTGCACTTATTTAGTTTACCTAGTAAAAAAAAGAAAAGCAGTTCATTCTTTTTAATAAACAAAGTTAATTTAATCACTTTCCACACCGATAATAATTCACAATAATACTTCACAAATAATTTCTGCAAATCAAAAACAAATTCTTCCACAGGTAAAGGTTGGCCCCACACGTTGGGCGACAATTGTTACACTTTTTCTTATGTCGCGAGGGGGGATATTTATTGTTAATTTAGTTATTGAGTTACTCTGATTATCGCGAATCAAATTTTAATTATTAAATAAATATTAAATAAATACAAAAAAAAGTAAGCACACGATGTGTACCGAATAATTGTTTGTCTTCAATGTGACAGCTCGACTCCAGAACAACGAAAGGAGAGAACGAAAGAGACGCGAAAGAAAAAAAAATGCAAACTGTAGCACGATAAAGAAAAGCTACCACCACGACTGCTCAGCTGGGCTGGGTTCTGGTGTGGAAGAATTTTGTTATATAAAAAGAAAATGATTCGTTTTAATCAAAGTGATAATAACGATCGAAATGTTTTATTACAAGTACAGTGGGGTACTTGTAATAAAAGGTGGGCGCCAGGAATTTTAATTGGGCTAATTAGCAAAATTCCAAATCTAATCTTTTAAGTGAATAAATATGAAATAAAACACAAAGTTTGATTATATGCCCAGAAGGGTTCTTAAAATTATTTTTATTTGGGAAACCTTGAACGAACCAGGATAAAAACCCAAAATTTTTTCGACTATAAAAAGAATACAAGTATGTAATGAAATATTTAAATGGCTTTCGGTTAGCCGTTAAAAATCAAAAACAAACAAAAAAAAAAGGTTATTAAAAATGGGCCGTTAACGCGCGGTTAGGAAACTATTCCCGTATGTAATTAACTGGGATTGGAAAATTATATTCACGAACTCGAATTAAAAAAAAAGAACTATCACAATTTAAGACTAGGTATATAAAGAAATAATTCAATCAATCGGACAAAATGTCCGCTCTACTTATCTTTTTGTTTTGAATTTCCTCCAACTATTCCTCCTCTATCTCCTCGAATTTTCTCCTAGTTCCTCGTACCTCGAATCACTTTTATTTTTCCTTTTTTAAAATTTATCTCGACTTTCCTATTTTTTTCCGCAAACAACTTTACCTCGATTTTTCTTTTCTTTTTTCAATTTTCCTCGTTTTCTAAAAACAAATCCAACTGCTCGTTGGGTTAGCTCTCTCAAGAGTGGCTTTCCCAGCTAAAAACAAACCTATTCTTCCCTCGACCATTCCAGTCACCCACACATTCACACATTCAGCCATTCGTTTTCGTGATCATCGGTCACGGCACACCGGCTTCCTGGAAACCTTTTTCGCTCCGCAGGAAGCCACCGTAGTTGAATCTCAACGAAACTTTACTCTCACGCTCACAGACAAGGATTCAGCAAGTTGTTGGATGTCTTTCCAAAACTTGCCGAATCTTAATGGCCGAGTTCAGACCTATCGCAAAACTAAATTTTTCGAGAAAAACCAAAAAGAAATAAAATCGAGCAAAAGCCTATCTGAGCATTTTCTCAGTTACAACAAAAACTATTCGCGTGTGACTCGAAGCGCGAACGAAACCATTATACATTTTGTTCGAGTTAAAATAGAGGAAGGGTTATTTTCAAACTTAGGACCCTACTCTATAAAGTCAATTCCGATAGTTCTTCTATAACCAATTTACTATTTAAGAATTAGAATTGAAAATTAAGGACGTTACGAAGTAAGCGTTAATGACCCATATTAAAATACATGATTAAGTTAAGTTAAATTTAGTTAAGTTAAGATAAGTTACTTTAAGTTAAGTTAAGCCAATTTAAGTTAAGTTAGGATAAGTTAATTTAATTTAAATAAAGATGTATTAAGGATGTTGTGTTGTTGTTTTATGAGTAGGTAAGAGCCCGCCTGACTCGTTATCTCTTCAGCTCATCCGCCGGTATTTTTCTCGTTGCATGCGACCACTTGTCTACATGATAACCACGAACATATGGAATTGGGAACCGCCTGTTCCAATTGTAAAATCCAAATATCTCGTAGACCTGCTTTTGTTACTTTTGCAGAACACTGGCTAAGTACACCAATGGTTGATGATACCATGGTTGCCCTCAACCTTGCCAGTATTCTGCAGCCGTAACGAAAAGTAAATAACGGAAAGGAGGGAATCGAAGGATGACTTTTGTTGCGGTAAATTTTACCGTAACAAATCCCACCCTTACCTCCCAAGAAATGTGTTTACTTTTCAAGAAAAGCAAACCATTTCTTAAGGCTCAACTAGGAAAGGTTTAAAAAGGTAAACAACACAACATCGGGGTTTTCATCATTAGTAAATTTAAAAAAAATAAACAAAAATGGCACGGATTATAAGTTAAAAAAGTATTAAAAAAAACAAGATCAAAATCAAAATGTTAAAAAAAAATATTAACTAAGAGAAAAGATTAAGGGACTTTTGACTCAACCATCTATGTAAGGTTTCAAATCCTTAACGTGCCATGTCCCCCGATCTTTACCCTTGTCATCGATTAGCAAATATGTCCAAGGTGACACCCGTTTGCTTATCTTGAATGGTCCAACAAATTTGGTAGCCAATTTATCGGCATAATAAGTTGCTGCATCTGACAGCGAAAAATTTCTCCTCCAAACGAGATCACCAGGTTGATACTGCGTGTCTCTTCTCCTAAGATTATAAGTTTTAGCAGACTTTTTACCAGCCGCTTCTAACTTCCTAGCTATATCTTCTCTCAACTTTCTAAACTGCCTATCAATTTCCCCACTATCTTGGTCCCTATCACTATCTCTAATGCCTACATTATGGCCGCTCGTTGCCATGTTCCTACCAAAATTCGCGAAATATGGGGAAACACCTAACACTTCATGTTGAGAAGTTCGGATCGCACAGGCTACTTTTGCCAGTTGCGAATCCCAACTTCGATGATTCTCAGAGACGTAAGCTCGGAGAGTCGTCTTAATAATTTGATTTATGCGCTCCGCAGGATTCGCCTGCGGATGATAGTGCGCTGTATAACGAAGTTGTGACCCGTATGCTTCGCTAAGCGTTTTCAGTTCCTTACTACGGAACTGGGGACCGTTGTTACAGACGATCCACTTAGGAACACCGAAAAGAAGAAAAACGTTTTCTTCCAATTCCCTACAAACTGCCTTCGCTGTTGCTGAGCGCAACGCGAACAGTAGTGGAAACTTCGTGAAGTAGTCCACCACCGTCAAAATAAAGATAAAACCCCTGGAAGATTTTGGCAATGGACCAACCAAGTCCACGCAAATCATCTCCCATGGTTTTGAATTCCCTACTCTTTCTGTCATAAGACCAGCTGGTTTCTCGTTTACTGGTTTCACTTGTTGGCAAATCTTACAATTTCTAACATACTTTGTGATATCCCCCCTCATTTTGGGCCAGTAATATTTTTCGGCTACCCTAGCAAAAGTTTTCTTAACACCCATGTGTCCTGCTATTGGACTATCATGGCACTCACTCAAAACTTTTGGCCTATCACTTTTTCCTAACACTAACTTCCACCCCTCACCTTCCTCATGAACAACTACATGGTTCACCCTAACATGTTTATAGAGCCGCCCATCTTCTATTCTACAAGACGGGTATGCTAAAGGGCTCTTTTCTACTAAGGATTTCATTTTAATCAACCAAGGGTCCGAATCCGCATCTGAGATTCCAGCTAACTCTGGAACTCCTCGCGATAACATGTCTGGAACGACATGTTCTTTGCCCTTTCTGTGGATGATTTTGAAATCGAATTGTTGGAGCCGAATGGCCCAACGAGCTAATCTACCCTGCGGATCCTTAAGGTTACTAAGCCAGACCAATGAGTGATGATCAGTCACGACAGTAAATCGAACACCTTCGAGATACGGCCGCAACTTTTCGATCGCCCGAAGAACTGCCAAGCATTCCTTTTCGGTCGTAAAGTAGTTCCTTTCATTCCTATTCAATGACCGACTAATATAGCAAATTGCTTTTTCCCCATCTTCAAACTCTTGAGAAAGTACGGCGCCGATACCATAATCTGACGCGTCTGTCTGAACGACAAACGGCAGAGAAAAATCCGGACATGTCAATATCGGAGCCGTAACCAAACATTCTTTGGCTTTCCTAAAACACTCCTCACACTCTTTTGTCCACTCAAATTTCTTACCTTTCTTTAAGAGATCGGTAAGAGGCCTAACTAAATTTGCAAAATTTGGTACGAATCTACGGTACCATGAAATTGTCCCTACAAAACTCCTAATTTCCTTCACGTTTTTCGGTGCAGGAATTTTTAACATGCTCTCCACTTTTTCAGGGTCGACGTGAAGTCCGTTCCTATCTACGACGTAACCAAGAAATTTCAAAGAAGGCCTACAAAAATTACATTTTACCCTACCTACTTTAAGTCCTGCCTCCCTCAATCTTTTAAAAACTTCTTTGAGAATTTCAAGGTGTTTCTCAAAAGTATCGGTGACGATGATAATGTCATCCAAGTACACAAAGACAAATGGTTCTAGATCAGGACCCAGAACATCGTCAATGAACCTTTGCCAAGTTGCCGGGAAGTTGTGCAAGCCGAAAGGCATTCTCAAAAATTGAAAGAGACCCCTTCCGGCACAGTAAAGGCTGTGTACTTGCGCGATTCTTCCTCCATGGGTATCTGCCAGTATGCAGACTTAATGTCAAGAGATGACAAAAACTTCGCGTTTCGAAGTTTGTCTAAAATCGACGAAATAAAGGGGAGTGGATAAGCATCCCTATCTGTAACTTCATTAAGTTTCCTATAGTCTACACAGAACCGAAAGCTACCATCCTTTTTCTTCACAAGAAGAATCGGAGATGCCCAAGGACTCTTGGATTTCTCGATCACTCCAGCTTCTAACATCTCTTGAAGCTCCTGATCGATATGTTTTTGAATCGCAGGTGACACTGGATAGTATCGCTGCTTAATCGGTTCTGCGGACGTCCTAATTTTGTGCTCAACTAAATTGGTGCACCCTAATCCTTCGGTCATTGACTCAAAAAGCTCTTCTAAAACTAATTCTAACTTTTTTCCTTCACTTTCATTCAAATCTGATTTTTCCCTAATCGCTACCATGTCTGTTATCGACGCCACCATCTCTTGGTTCGAAAAACTCCACTTACCCGATATCAAATCCGGGACTATGCCCGATAGTGCCCAAAAATCGGCACCTAAGATCAATAGGTGAGGGAGATTCGGTATAACCAGACATTCAATCAGTAGGGATTTGTTCTCAACCTCCATAGGCAAAGAAACAGATCCAGCTACTCCTACACCCGCCCCATCTGCTAAAGCTACTGACCCAACACTACAGTTTCCTAACCTAAGTCCTACCTCTTTCAAAATTTTCCACCCATCTCCTCCTACAATTGTGCGTGAAGCACCTGAATCAAGTAATCCTAAAAACTTGATTCCATAAATATTTACTCCTAAATATGGCCTACTGTACCTACCATTTGCCGCTAAAGTGAAACTCAGTTCCACTCGATCCTCCAGTTGGTCGCCAGCAGACGACCTAACTAACGCCGACGGGTCTCCTGTCCTGCTGTCACAAGAGCCCGTTCCCCATTTCCCGAACACCGCCTACAATCCCTACGGTAAACGCCTGAAGCACCACACCCAAAACAACGCTTTTCAGCTGAACAGGTATGGGCGAAATGCCCATACCTGACGGAATGGGTTATTCGGAGCCGAACTTACAACCGCCACTCGGTTTTGTCCCGACGTACTTGGCCGGTAACCACATTCCGGTTCTAATAAATGTTTGCCTCTAGAAGGCGGAGAAAATGACTCTACATTAACCTTTAACGTATCTAATTCCCTACCAAGCACTGCAAGTTCCTTAACCGTCTGTGGTTTGGCACTCGCGATCTGAAGTTGGAAAAATGGATCCACATTTTTCCTTAAAATGGAAACCATTCTTCCCTCTGACAAAGGTTCCGACAATCTTCGGAACAATGTCCTCATGGTGGTCAAATACGCACCGAAAGTCTCATCCTTTCCCTGCGAACGACGATTGATCTGTTCTAACAAAAGATCATCGTAACTCGCAGGTAGAAACTCCGCTTTGAGTTCCTTCACAAGGTCCTGCCAATTTAAAATATCCTCCCTAACTGTCCTAAACCACATAAGTGCCCTACCAGAAAAAAGCTCAGAAGCTGATTTAAAAAGTTGGGTTTCTGGAACATCGTTCGACAACCGAAGTTCCTCTACCCTCTCCAAGAAAGAATTCACTGATGCTCCGCCCGAGTCACCAGTAAACTTTTCCACTAATTTCCCTATCCGTTCAGGCCACCTTTGCTGCACCACCAATCTCTCAGGGTATGCCTCAACCCTCTCTGACCTACGCTCTAGTACCCTAGCAGCTAACTGTCCTGCTATAGAAGTACTGTCACCACGACCTGGTGTAGCTACAGTATCTTGAGCAAGCCCTAACGAAACCCTATTCGCAGAAGAACCTGACGTAGACCGCGGACTAACCGTTTCTGTACGACCAACTGGTACCTTCAGTTGGGTTTCTGCCCTAACAGGAGCCTTTTGTTTCGATGGCTCTTCTTCTCTATCACTGATCTCAGTATCACCGGTGAGATCACCTAACAAAAACAAAACGTCGTTCGCAATAGAGCTAATCTCCTCTTCCTCATCTTCAGCCTCACAAGGTGTCCTAGCTAACCTACCCATGCACCATTCTATTTTGGTCATGATTTTTATGTATTCCGATGACTTCGGATTTCTAGGTGGATCCTTAAGAAGAGTCCTAATCTCTTCAATTTTTGCTTTAACAGCATCCCTATCCTCCTCAAAACAAAAACGGTAAGCAATAGTACCCTCGATCGAGTTCCTCTTAACGAGTAATCTCGAAGACCTTAATGCTTTACGCATTTCTTCAACTGTCCCTACTTTTAAACCCCTGACCTTCATCTCATAGGCCAGTTCGTCCTGTGCTAAGGTCCTATATTCATATTTCAAATATCACGGAAAAATATTAATAATAAAAAAAAATGTATTTAAAAGAAATAATTGTTAAAAAAAATACTAACTTTACAAAAAAAAAATATTTTCCTTACTTCCTTATTGGGTATTCTGTTAACCAGAAACCAAAAAAACTACCTTTATACAAATCAAAAATTAAAATAAAATCGGTTTTGTAATTTAATCTAAAAATTGTATCAATTTATTCTGTTAACCAGAATAAGGAATTGCCTTTAAAAAATATCCAAACTCAAATTTGCGTCAAAAAAAAACCACAATGTAAAATAATTACAAAAAATTATATTGGGAACCCTAAAATCTAATGAAACTATAAATTTACTAAAATGAAAATTATTTTAATTTATTGCCCTCTGAAAACTACACTTAAATCCGAAAAATAATTTTTCACATAAAAAAATATCGAGTTGGCAACTCTTAAATCCAATAAAATAATCAATTAATTAAAATTTAATTAATCGATTTTTTTTTTATTGTTCTCGAAATTAAAAATAAAATAAAAAAACAAAAATCCTAAAACAGTTTTTCGTAAAAAAAAATAAACAGGAAATCTGTCGGTACTCCCCTAATTGAACTTGAATAAATTTCACTCAATACTAAATCAGAGTAAAATCACTCAAATTAAATTTGCACGCTCAAAAAAACAAACAAAAATATCACGAAAGAAAAAAAAACTCGCACGGGAGAGAGATAAAAACAAAATGCCGACGCGCCAAAACAGAAAATATAAATCTTATATAAACTGATATAAGCTAAATGACATTGAAAATTAATCAAACCTACCACTGAAACTCAATATTGGTGTACATATAAAATAAATTTTCAATATAAAAAAAAACAATCAAAAAAAAAAACAAAAACAATACTTGCGAACTGTCTGACGTATGTAGGTACACTCCTGTCTCCACTGCACTGTATACAACTCGAATTGTTTCACCTAAGATTTTCCTATGAAGCCTCTATTTTTGCACTTATTTAGTTTACCTAGTAAAAAAAAGAAAAGCAGTTAATTCTTTTTAATAAACAAAGTTAATTTAATCACTTTCCACACCGATAATAGTTCACAATAATACTTCACAAATAATTTCTGCAAATCAAAAACAAATTCTTCCACAGGTAAAGGTTGGCCCCACACGTTGGGCGACAATTGTTACACTTTTTCTTATGTCGCGAGGGGGGATATTTATTGTTAATTTAGTTATTGAGTTACTCTGATTATCGCGAATCAAATTTTAATTATTAAATAAATATTAAATAAATACAAAAAAAAGTAAGCACACGATGTGTACCGAATAATTGTTTGTCTTCAATGTGACAGCTCGACTCCAGAACAACGAAAGGAGAGAACGAAAGAGACGCGAAAGAAAAAAAAATGCAAACTGTAGCACGATAAAGAAAAGCTACCACCACGACTGCTCAGCTGGGCTGGGTTCTGGTGTGGAAGAATTTTGTTATAGTTATAAAAAGAAAATGATTCGTTTTAATCAAAGTGATAATAACGATCGAAATGTTTTATTACAAGTACAGTGGGGTACTTGTAATAAAAGGTGGGCGCCAGGAATTTTAATTGGGCTAATTAGCAAAATTCCAAATCTAATCTTTTAAGTGAATAAATATGAAATAAAACACAAAGTTTGATTATATGCCCAGAAGGGTTCTTAAAATTATTTTTATTTGGGAAACCTTGAACGAACCAGGATAAAAACCCAAAATTTTTTCGACTATAAAAAGAATACAAGTATGTAATGAAATATTTAAATGGCTTTCGGTTAGCCGTTAAAAATCAAAAACAAACAAAAAAAAAAAGGTTATTAAAAATGGGCCGTTAACGCGCGGTTAGGAAACTATTCCCGTATGTAATTAACTGGGATTGGAAAATTATATTCACGAACTCGAATTAAAAAAAAAGAACTATCACAATTTAAGACTAGGTATATAAAGAAATAATTCAATCAATCGGACAAAATGTCCGCTCTACTTATCTTTTTGTTTTGAATTTCCTCCAACTATTCCTCCTCTATCTCCTCGAATTTTCTCCTAGTTCCTCGTACCTCGAATCACTTTTATTTTTCCTTTTTTAAAATTTATCTCGACTTTCCTATTTTTTTCCGCAAACAACTTTACCTCTATTTTTCTTTTCTTTTTTCAATTTTCCTCGTTTTCTAAAAACAAATCCAACTGCTCGTTGGGTTAGCTCTCTCAAGAGTGGCTTTCCCAGCTAAAAACAAACCTATTCTTCCCTGGACCATTCCAGTCACCCACACATTCACACATTCAGCCATTCGTTTTCGTGATCATCGGTCACGGCACACCGGCTTCCTGGAAACCTTTTTCGCTCCGCAGGAAGCCACCGTAGTTGAATCTCAACGAAACTTTACTCTCACGCTCACAGACAAGGATTCAGCAAGTTGTTGGATGTCTTTCCAAAACTTGCCGAATCTTAATGGCCGAGTTCAGACCTATCGCAAAACTAAATTTTTCGAGAAAAACCAAAAAGAAATAAAATCGAGCAAAAGCCTATCTGAGCATTTTCTCAGTTACAACAAAAACTATTCGCGTGTGACTCGAAGCGCGAACGAAACCATTATACATTTTGTTCGAGTTAAAATAGAGGAAGGGTTATTTTCAAACTTAGGACCCTACTCTATAAAGTCAATTCCGATAGTTCTTCTATAACCAATTTACTATTTAAGAATTAGAATTGAAAATTAAGGACGTTACGAAGTAAGCGTTAATGACCCATATTAAAATACATGATTAAGTTAAGTTAAATTTAGTTAAGTTAAGATAAGTTACTTTAAGTTAAGTAAAGCCAATTTAAGTTAAGTTAGGATAAGTTAATTTAATTTAAATAGAGATGTATTAAGGATGTTGTGTTGTTGATTTATGAGTAGGTAAGAGCCCGCCTGACTCGTTATCTCTTCAGCTCATCCGCCGGTATTTTTCTCGTTGCATGCGACCACTTGTCTACATGATAACCACGAACATATGGAATTGGGAACCGCCTGTTCCAATTGTAAAATCCAAATATCTCGTACACCTGCTTTTGTTACTTTTGCAGAACACTGGCTAAGTACACCAATGGTTGATGATACCATGGTTGCCCTCAACCTTGCCAGTATTCTGCAGCCGTAACGAAAAGTAAATAACGGAAAGGAGGGAATCGAAGGATGACTTTTGTTGCGGTAAATTTTACCGTAACAAAGCATATACCGATCGACATCATACGGCAATACTGCGTTATCTTTAACAACCTGCTTAATAACTACTACTTCCCAAGTTGCTGGAAAATATCAAAAGTATTTCCAATAATAAAAAAGAAGAAGGATCCTTCTGATTCTTCCAATTATAGGCCTATAAGTCTCCTGCCTCATATTGGGAACATTTTTGAGGTAGTTCTAAGCAAATGTATTTTGTTCGTTTGTGGAGAGAAGGAGATCTTACCGCGGAATCAATTTGGGTTCAAAAGAAATCACTAGGCAGTGCACGCAATCACAAAACTGGTTTCAGACGTTAACTGGAACTTAAATGCAAAAAGGTGTACAGCTGCCTGTCTAGTAGATATCGAAAAAGCCTTTGACACGGTCTGGATCGACGGATTAATTTATAAACTTATCAGATATGAGTTTCCACCTCATCTCACAAGGATGATAATATCTATGATATACGGAAAGAAATTTGTAGTAACAGATAGAGAATACATTACTGCTGAAGTTTTTAATGTCACAAATGGTCTTTTGCAGGGCACAGTAACTGCACCGCCCCTTTTTATTATCTACATTTCTGATATACTTAGGGAATTCGATGATTCACTGGCATTTGCCGACGATGCAACTCTGTATGCAAGTGGCTCCAAAATACAAGATATTCAAACTCAGCTTCAAAGCAAGTTTGATAAGTTTCAGATTTTTTGCTCGGAATGGAAGCTTAAAATTATTTATGGGAAATGTGAAACCATACTGTTCCGCACCCCAATAAGACGCGGTAATTCGGATTTGAGACTCAACTGGAAAAATCTAATAATAAAGAGTTCAAATGGTATTCGCATCGAGTCAAAGACTGTTGCTAGGTATTTAGGTGTTCATTTGGACAAGTTTTTTGTACTACAATGAGCACATAAATGCCCAGTTAGAGTGGGCAAGAGCGGCATTATGTTACTCAAAAGTCTGTTCTATTCTAGCTTTCTAAGATCCTATGTGAAGGTTATTTGCTACCAAGCATTCGTGCGTCCAATCCTGACTTATGCGAGTCCAGTGTGGTGGAACATCAACCCATCCTATATGGAAAAGCTCCGAGTTTTCGAGCGCAAATGTCTGAGAGCTTGTATGCGCATGTATAGAAGTGCAAATTCCGACTTTCGCCATTACGTTTCGAACAAGAAATTATTGGATGCTTCCGGAGTGTCCAGAATTGACAAAGTCATACTAAATCTTAGCAGGAATCACTTTGTACCATCGGCGGGCGTCATGGAAAACGAGCTTATTTCGGGATTATTTTACCCGAACCCTCTGTATTTCAGAAATACATTGGAAACTGGATACATCCCACCAGAGGCATTCTTGTTTCTGGATGCATATGGCTATTTATCGGATTCAAGGAATGTACCAATAATATAGCATGCTGCAAGGAGAGCAACAGATAAAAGAATCCTTTATGAGCCTTTTGATTTGGGGGGTGGGGATAATGATCTAAGATACTGCATAAGAAAGAGACAGAAATAACTCTGATCGATTTATTATAAACAAATATTGGTGGCTAGACTGGGCTGAAGCCAGAACTTAGGTTAAGCTAAACTAGGCCCCGACATGTGATCTATGATCTGATGACGGCAGGGGGTGGGCATTCAGCTATTCCTCCCGGCACATCGGCGGACCAGCGATCACATGACGGGGCCTGGTACTAGATTAAGTTACGTTTAGTTAGGTTTAAGTTTTAGTTTTAATTAAAGTTTAAAAAATGTAAATACGGCTGTCCTATAGGTTTTATTTCACTTTTCCCTATAAACACATAAATTAGAATAGAAAAATTAAGTAGTAACATTACAAAAACAAATTATACTATTAAAAAAAAAGAATGAAAAATCATGTAATGCGAACCGTAAAGGTGATTTACTTATATCAAACAAATATGTAATAGCTCTTAAGTTTATTTAGGCTTTAATTATAAATTATTGTAAGAGATCTAAGTGAATAAATAAACATTAAAAAATAAGTGAATATATTGTAGGAAAACCTTAATTCTTTATAATTTCGGACAAAATTCCTTGCATATTTTCGCGTAAGTTATGGAATCTTGATAGTGGTGTACTCTATCAGATTTCCTCAATATTATTATCGCTAACAATTAATTTTGGTAATCCAAAAGTACTAAAAACGGATCTAAGTCGCTCAATTAAGCTTTTTGCTGAAGTATTGGTCATAGGAAATGCTTCTATCCATTTAGAGAATGTGTCAACAAGGATAAAAATGTCATTCTTTCAACTGTGCAAAAATCAAAGTGGATCATTTCAAATGGAAAACTAGACACAGGCCATTTACTCAAATTACTCATTTTAGAATTTTGTGTTACTTGACACGCTTCACATTGCAACACAAACTTTTCCCAATATGTCCGTGATGTACCAGCTCTAATACTTTATTTATCAAGCTTTTTTGTACAATAATTCGTTCACCATAAAATATGCACTCGGATTCCGTTGCTAATGAATCCCTTTTCCAAAAATATGGTCTCACATCTATCGACATGTGATCTGGCTAACCGTTTATAACTTATTTGCAGAACTCTATTATAACAGCTTATCCCTCTTTGTTTCTTGGCTTATATTATCAAGCTTCAGTAGAAAAGTTTAATGAATTAATGCTATCATCCTCAACTTCAGTGCTTCCCGAAAGCGGCAACCTCGATAAGGCGTCGACATTCCCCATCTGCGAAGCTTTTCTGTACTTAATAGAGTACTTATACATGGACAACAAAATGTCCCATCGTTGCAGCTTGTTTGCTGCCACTGACGTAATATCTTTTTTCTCTCCAAAGATACCTTGTAGTGGTTGGTGGTCACTATAAATTGTGAAACTTAGGCCATAAATATATTTATGAATTTTTTTTCTGCAAACACAATTGCTAACGCTTCCCTATGCAGTTGCTAGTAGTTTCTCTCAGACAAACTAAGTGTGCTACACACAAACATCACTGGCCGTTCTTCTCCGTCGCGTCGATCAAATGGGACAAATCTGTACCTATGCCATACGGACTGGCATCTGCCGCAATAATAATCGGTTTTCTAGGATCGTAGGCCGTTAAAATATAAATTGCTTACACTAAATCTTTGCTTTTTTGAAACACATTTTTATGATTTATCCATGGCTTGTTAGCCGAAGTCAACTCATGCAAAACTGCAAGCTCACTCGACAAATTTGGAATGCACTTGTTATTGTTTTATTCACTGGTTCCGGTGCTTTCAAAACTGCTTCCAACTTGTTGGTACTTGGTTTGATACGTTAAACCTAACGCACCAATGCAGTATCCTAAGTACTAAATCTCCTCCTTGAAAAACTCGCATTTATTTCAAATTTACCCTTACGTTAAATTCAAGAAGCCTATCTAACACCGATAATAAATTATTAATGCAGTCTTCTCTATCTTTACCACCAACCAGTATGTCATCAAAATATATTTATATGAACCATCTCGATTCCCTTCAAAATTTCATTAATTATACTCGAGAATATTTGAGGAGCTGTTTTCAACCCAAAAATCAGCCCTGTAAATTTGAGTAATGCAATGTGTGTGTTTACTGTCATCAATTCTTGTGATCGTTCCGACAATGGTACTGCGAATATGCACCTGTAAGATCTAACTTCCAAAAATATTTCCAACCAGCCAACCCTGCCAAAATATCGTCAATAATTACAGTGTGCTCCATCCCTACTGGTGACTTTACATTCCTGGCATTTGCATTGATTTGACATTTTCTATTTCCAATAATTGAATACTGAAATTCATCAAATATAGACATACACAACACACATAAAAACATATGAATGCAAAATGTAGGGGCGAGTAAGCGCAGTAGTCTGATTTAACCTATTCATCAGTTTCAAATTTATTATAGACCTAAGTTTTTGTTAGTTTACTTTAAATTTCTGAACAACAAAAAAAGTTATTTAAAATGAAATTTTTTTAACACTTATTTACCAATTTTTGTCTAGGGACTTCTAGCGACTTTTTGTACCCCGAATTTCAGCCAATCTAGCGACTTTTGCAGGTGGGTCTAGCGACTTTTCATTTCAACTTGCGTCAACACTGGTGCCCTCTCCAAAAAACTCTCAAATTCACACTCATTAGACAATTGTTTCAATTCCACAATGTAGTCACTTACAGCCGTATTTATAAGAAACGCTTATTCCACCTTTATTCCATGAGGTTACAAAACCATGAAATAAGAGTTAGTCCATGGAATAAAATTTCCTATTAATAAAAACAAAACGAAAATCTTCTACAATAAGTAGATCACGTTACCGAACACACCTAATAATTCTGTCAAAGTTATTATCATTTTTTTGACACGTCTGATTTGTATTCCTTTGCTAAACCACCAAGTTCGATGGTTTAACTTAGTAAACGTCACTTAGACGAAATTTTGTTTTTAAATAACATTTTGTACTTGGTTGCTTGGTCCATGGAATAAGATTAACCCTTCCCTATTCCACGTTTATAGATTTGGCTTCACTCTGGTTTTGTTTTCTCTTGAAAAATTTAAAACTCTCAACTAAACTGTTATTTTTAGGCGCGAAATGTTATTTAAGCTTTTCTATCAATTTTACATATGTATAATCAGTTTCTAATTTTGGCGCAATAAATGACATTAGGATTTTATAAAAATCTGAACCACCTAGGCTTACAAGAAATGACACTTTCTCTGCATCAATTGTAACTTTGTTTAACGAAAGCAAATTATCCAATCGACGCACGTACATATAAACTGTAATCTTCGCCTAATGTGAACGATTCAATTGTACCCATAAATAATTTTGCACTTTCCTTCATTTTGCCACTTAACTTTATTTTACTATAGTTCGATACGAATTATAAAAATATTGCGTCCGATTTGCTCCTTATTTTCTTTTTAATTAAATGCGTTGCTCGACCACGCGATATCAACTAATTTTCCTCGTCGCCACTGAAATGTCTTTTAAGGAGGTTGCGCTTTTACAAGAAAACAAGTTAAGATCTGGGCCTAGACTATACTTCTTTATTTTATAAAAGTTCTTAAAACTAACAAGAGCTTTAATTCTAAGAGAAAGAGTATGATTATTTTATGTAATTTACATAAATACATACATATCACCCACCTGGTGACCTCCAAGTCCATTCTCTATTATTATTTTTCGAAAATAGTGTGTTTCCGACGCACAGACCATGTTGCCATAGCCATGTGACAAGTCTTTCACCTCTTTCATTCCTTTCTCCATATCCATAATTTCCCATTATAATATCTTCGTTGTCTTCTTTATAACCAATTCTAGCATTAAAATCTCCATCACACACAAAATCCTGGTAGACTTGGTCCAAGTCTTTATAGAATTTTTCTATTGATTCCGTAGATGATGTCTTTGTTGGTGCGTAGATTTCTATAATTGAAAGTTTAGACTTTTCTTACTTAACATTAAATCATTTTTTATTCAATTTATTTATGTAATGGTTGGTAGACAAATTGGGGCATATTCATAGTCGCAGATAGACCCAGGTTTAACTCAACTACAGCTTGAGACAATTTTGGCTCAATGAATACAGACCGATTTTAATTACAAATTGTTGTTTTTTTCTAGCTTTCTAAGATCCTATGTGAAGGTTATTTGCTACCAAGCATTCGTGCGTCCAATCCTGACTTATGCGAGTCCAGTGTGGTGGAACATCAACCCATCCTATATGGAAAAGCTCCGAGTTTTCGAGCGCAAATGTCTGAGAGCTTGTATGCGCATGTATAGAAGTGCAAATTCCGACTTTCGCCATTACGTTTCGAACAAGAAATTATTGGATGCTTCCGGAGTGTCCAGAATTGACAAAGTCATACTAAATCTTAGCAGGAATCACTTTGCACCATCGGCGGGCGTCATGGAAAACGAGCTTATTTCGGGATTATTTTACCCGAACCCTCTGTATTTCAGAAATACATTGGAAACTGGATACATCCCACCAGAGGCATTCTTGTTTCTGGATGCATATGGCTATTTATCGGATTCAAGGAATGTACCAATAATATAGCATGCTGCAAGGAGAGCAACAGATAAAAGAATCCTTTATGAGCCTTTTGATTTGGGGGGTGGGGATAATGATCTAAGATACTGCATAAGAATACCTGAAAGAGACAGAAATAACTCTGATCGATTTATTATAAACAAATATTGGTGGCTAGACTGGGCTGAAGCCAGAACTTAGGTTAAGCTAAACTAGGCCCCGACATGTGATCTATGATCTGATGACGGCAGGGGGTGGGCATTCAGCTATTCCTCCCGGCACATCGGCGGACCAGCGATCACATGACGGGGCCTGGTACTAGATTAAGTTACGTTTAGTTAGGTTTAAGTTTTAGTTTTAATTAAAGTTTAAAAAATGTAAATACGGCTGTCCTATAGGTTTTATTTCACTTTTCCCTATAAACACATAAATTAGAATAGAAAAATTAAGTAGTAACATTACAAAAACAAATTATACTATTAAAAAAAAAGAATGAAAAATCATGTAATGCGAACCGTAAAGGTGATTTACTTATATCAAACAAATATGTAATAGCTCTTAAGTTTATTTAGGCTTTAATTATAAATTATTGTAAGAGATCTAAGTGAATAAATAAACATTAAAAAATAAGTGAATATATTGTAGGAAAACCTTAATTCTTTATAATTTCGGACAAAATTCCTTGCATATTTTCGCGTAAGTTATGGAATCTTGATAGTGGTGTACTCTATCAGATTTCCTCAATATTATTATCGCTAACAATTAATTTTGGTAATCCAAAAGTACTAAAAACGGATCTAAGTCGCTCAATTAAGCTTTTTGCTGAAGTATTGGTCATAGGAAATGCTTCTATCCATTTAGAGAATGTGTCAACAAGGATAAAAATGTCATTCTTTCAACTGTGCAAAAATCAAAGTGGATCATTTCAAATGGAAAACTAGACACAGGCCATTTACTCAAATTACTCATTTTAGAATTTTGTGTTACTTGACACGCTTCACATTGCAACACAAACTTTTCCCAATATGCCCGTGATGTACCAGCTCTAATACTTTATTTATCAAGCTTTTTTGTACAATAATTCGTTCACCATAAAATATGCACTCGGATTCCGTTGCTAATGAATCCCTTTTCCAAAAATATGGTCTCACATCTATCGACATGTGATCTGGCTAACCGTTTATAACTTATTTGCAGAACTCTATTATAACAGCTTATCCCTCTTTGTTTCTTGGCTTATATTATCAAGCTTCAGTAGAAAAGTTTAATGAATTAATGCTATCATCCTCAACTTCAGTGCTTCCCGAAAGCGGCAACCTCGATAAGGCGTCGACATTCCCCATCTGCGAAGCTTTTCTGTACTTAATAGAGTACTTATACATGGACAACAAAATGTCCCATCGTTGCAGCTTGTTTGCTGCCACTGACGTAATATCTTTTTTCTCTCCAAAGATACCTTGTAGTGGTTGGTGGTCACTATAAATTGTGAAACTTAGGCCATAAATATATTTATGAATTTTTTTTCTGCAAACACAATTGCTAACGCTTCCCTATGCAGTTGCTAGTAGTTTCTCTCAGACAAACTAAGTGTGCTACACACAAACATCACTGGCCGTTCTTCTCCGTCGCGTCGATCAAATGGGACAAATCTGTACCTATGCCATACGGACTGGCATCTGCCGCAATAATAATCGGGTTTCTAGGATCGTAGGCCGTTAAAATATAAATTGCTTACACTAAATCTTTGCTTTTTTGAAACACATTTTTATGATTTATCCATGGCTTGTTAGCCGAAGTCAACTCATGCAAAACTGCAAGCTCACTCCACAAATTTGGAATGCACTTGTTATTGTTTTATTCACTGGTTCCGGTGCTTTCAAAACTGCTTCCAACTTGTTGGTACTTGGTTTGATACGTTAAACCTAACGCACCAATGCAGTATCCTAAGTACTAAATCTCCTCCTTGAAAAACTCGCATTTATTTCAAATTTACCCTTACGTTAAATTCAAGAAGCCTATCTAACACCGATAATAAATTATTAATGCAGTCTTCTCTATCTTTACCACCAACCAGTATGTCATCAAAATATATTTATATGAACCATCTCGATTCCCTTCAAAATTTCATTAATTATACTCGAGAATATTTGAGGAGCTGTTTTCAACCCAAAAATCAGCCCTGTAAATTTGAGTAATGCAATGTGTGTGTTTACTGTCATCAATTCTTGTGATCGTTCCGACAATGGTACTGCGAATATGCACCTGTAAGATCTAACTTCCAAAAATATTTCCAACCAGCCAACCCTGCCAAAATATCGTCAATAATTACAGTGTGCTCCATCCCTACTGGTGACTTTACATTCCTGGCATTTGCATTGATTTGACATTTTCTATTTCCAATAATTGAATACTGAAATTCATCAAATATAGACATACACAACACACATAAAAACATATGAATGCAAAATGTAGGGGCGAGTAAGCGCAGTAGTCTGATTTAACCTATTCATCAGTTTCAAATTTATTATAGACCTAAGTTTTTGTTAGTTTACTTTAAATTTCTGAACAACAAAAAAAGTTATTTAAAATGAAATTTTTTTAACACTTATTTACCAATTTTTGTCTAGGGACTTCTAGCGACTTTTTGTACCCCGAATTTCAGCCAATCTAGCGACTTTTGCAGGTGGGTCTAGCGACTTTTCATTTCAACTTGCGTCAACACTGGTGCCCTCTCCAAAAAACTCTCAAATTCACACTCATTAGGCAATTGTTTCAATTCCACAATGTAGTCACTTACAGCCGTATTAATAAGAAACGCTTATTCCACCTTTATTCCATGAGGTTACAAAACCATGAAATAAGAGTTAGTCCATGGAATAAAATTTCCTATTAATAAAAACAAAACGAAAATCTTCTACAATAAGTAGATCACGTTACCGAACACACCTAATAATTCTGTCAAAGTTATTATCATTTTTTTGACACGTCTGATTTGTATTCCTTTGCTAAACCACCAAGTTCGATGGTTTAACTTAGTAAACGTCACTTAGACGAAATTTTGTTTTTAAATAACATTTTGTACTTGGTTGCTTGGTCCATGGAATAAGATTAACCCTTCCCTATTCCACGTTTATAGATTTGGCTTCACTCTGGTTTTGTTTTCTCTTGAAAAATTTAAAACTCTCAACTAAACTGTTATTTTTAGGCGCGAAATGTTATTTAAGCTTTTCTATCAATTTTACATATGTATAATCAGTTTCTAATTTTGGCGCAATAAATGACATTAGGATTTTATAAAAATCTGAACCACCTAGGCTTACAAGAAATGACACTTTCTCTGCATCAATTGTAACTTTGTTTAACGAAAGCAAATTATCCAATCGACGCACGTACATATAAACTGTAATCTTCGCCTAATGTGAACGATTCAATTGTACCCATAAATAATTTTGCACTTTCCTTCATTTTGCCACTTAACTTTATTTTACTATAGTTCGATACGAATTATAAAAATATTGCGTCCGATTTGCTCCTTATTTTCTTTTTAATTAAATGCGTTGCTCGACCACGCGATATCAACTAATTTTCCTCGTCGCCACTGAAATGTCTTTTAAGGAGGTTGCGCTTTTACAAGAAAACAAGTTAAGATCTGGGCCTAGACTATACTTCTTTATTTTATAAAAGTTCTTAAAACTAACAAGAGCTTTAATTCTAAGAGAAAGAGTATGATTATTTTATGTAATTTACATAAATACATACATATCACCCACCTGGTGACCTCCAAGTCCATTCTCTATTATTATTTTTCGAAAATAGTGTGTTTCCGACGCACAGACCATGTTGCCATAGCCATGTGACAAGTCTTTCACCTCTTTCATTCCTTTCTCCATATCCATAATTTCCCATTATAATATCTTCGTTGTCTTCTTTATAACCAATTCTAGCATTAAAATCTCCATCACACACAAAATCCTGGTAGACTTGGTCCAAGTCTTTATAGAATTTTTCTATTGATTCCGTAGATGATGTCTTTGTTGGTGCGTAGATTTCTATAATTGAAAGTTTAGACTTTTCTTACTTAACATTAAATCATTTTTTATTCAATTTATTTATGTAATGGTTGGTAGACAAATTGGGGCATATTCATAGTCGCAGATAGACCCAGGTTTAACTCAACTACAGCTTGAGACAATTTTGGCTCAATGAATACAGACCGATTTTAATTACAAATTGTTGTTTTTTTCTAGCTTTCTAAGATCCTATGTGAAGGTTATTTGCTACCAAGCATTCGTGCGTCCAATCCTGACTTATGCGAGTCCAGTGTGGTGGAACATCAACCCATCCTATATGGAAAAGCTCCGAGTTTTCGAGCGCAAATGTCTGAGAGCTTGTATGCGCATGTATAGAAGTGCAAATTCCGACTTTCGCCATTACGTTTCGAACAAGAAATTATTGGATGCTTCCGGAGTGTCCAGAATTGACAAAGTCATACTAAATCTTAGCAGGAATCACTTTGCACCATCGGCGGGCGTCATGGAAAACGAGCTTATTTCGGGATTATTTTACCCGAACCCTCTGTATTTCAGAAATACATTGGAAACTGGATACATCCCACCAGAGGCATTCTTGTTTCTGGATGCATATGGCTATTTATCGGATTCAAGGAATGTACCAATAATATAGCATGCTGCAAGGAGAGCAACAGATAAAAGAATCCTTTATGAGCCTTTTGATTTGGGGGGTGGGGATAATGATCTAAGATACTGCATAAGAATACCTGAAAGAGACAGAAATAACTCTGATCGATTTATTATAAACAAATATTGGTGGCTAGACTGGGCTGAAGCCAGAACTTAGGTTAAGCAAAACTAGGCCCCGACATGTGATCTATGATCTGATGACGGCAGGGGGTGGGCATTCAGCTATTCCTCCCGGCACATCGGCGGACCAGCGATCACATGACGGGGCCTGGTACTAGATTAAGTTACGTTTAGTTAGGTTTAAGTTTTAGTTTTAATTAAAGTTTAAAAAATGTAAATACGGCTGTCTTATAGGTTTTATTTCACTTTTCCCTATAAACACATAAATTAGAATAGAAAAATTAAGTAGTAACATTACAAAAACAAATTATACTATTAAAAAAAAAGAATGAAAAATCATGTAATGCGAACCGTAAAGGTGATTTACTTATATCAAACAAATATGTAATAGCTCTTAAGTTTATTTAGGCTTTAATTATAAATTATTGTAAGAGATCTAAGTGAATAAATAAACATTAAAAAATAAGTGAATATATTGTAGGAAAACCTTAATTCTTTATAATTTCGGACAAAATTCCTTGCATATTTTCGCGTAAGTTATGGAATCTTGATAGTGGTGTACTCTATCAGATTTCCTCAATATTATTATCGCTAACAATTAATTTTGGTAATCCAAAAGTACTAAAAACGGATCTAAGTCGCTCAATTAAGCTTTTTGCTGAAGTATTGGTCATAGGAAATGCTTCTATCCATTTAGAGAATGTGTCAACAAGGATAAAAATGTCATTCTTTCAACTGTGCAAAAATCAAAGTGGATCATTTCAAATGGAAAACTAGACACAGGCCATTTACTCAAATTACTCATTTTAGAATTTTGTGTTACTTGACACGCTTCACATTGCAACACAAACTTTTCCCAATATGTCCGTGATGTACCAGCTCTAATACTTTATTTATCAAGCTTTTTTGTACAATAATTCGTTCACCATAAAATATGCACTCGGATTCCGTTGCTAATGAATCCCTTTTCCAAAAATATGGTCTCACATCTATCGACATGTGATCTGGCTAACCGTTTATAACTTATTTGCAGAACTCTATTATAACAGCTTATCCCTCTTTGTTTCTTGGCTTATATTATCAAGCTTCAGTAGAAAAGTTTAATGAATTAATGCTATCATCCTCAACTTTAGTGCTTCCCGAAAGCGGCAACCTCGATAAGGCGTGGACATTCCCCATCTGCGAAGCTTTTCTGTACTTAATAGAGTACTTATACATGGACAACAAAATGTCCCATCGTTGCAGCTTGTTTGCTGCCACTGACGTAATATCTTTTTTCTCTCCAAAGATACCTTGTAGTGGTTGGTGGTCACTATAAATTGTGAAACTTAGGCCATAAATATATTTATGAATTTTTTTTCTGCAAACACAATTGCTAACGCTTCCCTATGCAGTTGCTAGTAGTTTCTCTCAGACAAACTAAGTGTGCTACACACAAACATCACTGGCCGTTCTTCTCCGTCGCGTCGATCAAATGGGACAAATCTGTACCTATGCCATACGGACTGGCATCTGCCGCAATAATAATCGGTTTTCTAGGATCGTAGGCCGTTAAAATATAAATTGCTTACACTAAATCTTTGCTTTTTTGAAACACATTTTTATGATTTATCCATGGCTTGTTAGCCGAAGTCAACTCATGCAAAACTGCAAGCTCACTCGACAAATTTGGAATGCACTTGTTATTGTTTTATTCACTGGTTCCGGTGCTTTCAAAACTGCTTCCAACTTGTTGGTACTTGGTTTGATACGTTAAACCTAACGCACCAATGCAGTATCCTAAGTACTAAATCTCCTCCTTGAAAAACTCGCATTTATTTCAAATTTACCCTTACGTTAAATTCAAGAAGCCTATCTAACACCGATAATAAATTATTAATGCAGTCTTCTCTATCTTTACCACCAACCAGTATGTCATCAAAATATATTTATATGAACCATCTCGATTCCCTTCAAAATTTCATTAATTATACTCGAGAATATTTGAGGAGCTGTTTTCAACCCAAAAATCAGCCCTGTAAATTTGAGTAATGCAATGTGTGTGTTTACTGTCATCAATTCTTGTGATCGTTCCGACAATGGTACTGCGAATATGCACCTGTAAGATCTAACTTCCAAAAATATTTCCAACCAGCCAACCCTGCCAAAATATCGTCAATAATTACAGTGTGCTCCATCCCTACTGGTGACTTTACATTCCTGGCATTTGCATTGATTTGACATTTTCTATTTCCAATAATTGAATACTGAAATTCATCAAATATAGACATACACAACACACATAAAAACATGTGAATGCAAAATGTAGGGGCGAGTAAGCGCAGTAGTCTGATTTAACCTATTCATCAGTTTCAAATTTATTATAGACCTAAGTTTTTGTTAGTTTACTTTAAATTTCTGAACAACAAAAAAAGTTATTTAAAATGAAATTTTTTTAACACTTATTTACCAATTTTTGTCTAGGGACTTCTAGCGACTTTTTGTACCCCGAATTTCAGCCAATCTAGCGACTTTTGCAGGTGGGTCTAGCGACTTTTCATTTCAACTTGCGTCAACACTGGTGCCCTCTCCAAAAAACTCTCAAATTCACACTCATTAGACAATTGTTTCAATTCCACAATGTAGTCACTTACAGCCGTATTAATAAGAAACGCTTATTCCACCTTTATTCCATGAGGTTACAAAACCATGAAATAAGAGTTAGTCCATGGAATAAAATTTCCTATTAATAAAAACAAAACGAAAATCTTCTACAATAAGTAGATCACGTTACCGAACACACCTAATAATTCTGTCAAAGTTATTATCATTTTTTTGACACGTCTGATTTGTATTCCTTTGCTAAACCACCAAGTTCGATGGTTTAACTTAGTAAACGTCACTTAGACGAAATTTTGTTTTTAAATAACATTTTGTACTTGGTTGCTTGGTCCATGGAATAAGATTAACCCTTCCCTATTCCACGTTTATAGATTTGGCTTCACTCTGGTTTTGTTTTCTCTTGAAAAATTTAAAACTCTCAACTAAACTGTTATTTTTAGGCGCGAAATATTATTTAAGCTTTTCTATCAATTTTACATATGTATAATCAGTTTCTAATTTTGGCGCCATAAATGACATTAGGATTTTATAAAAATCTGAACCACCTAGGCTTACAAGAAATGACACTTTCTCTGCATCAATTGTAACTTTGTTTAACGAAAGCAAATTATCCAATCGACGCACGTACATATAAACTGTAATCTTCGCCTAATGTGAACGATTCAATTGTACCCATAAATAATTTTGCACTTTCCTTCATTTTGCCACTTAACTTTATTTTACTATAGTTCGATACGAATTATAAAAATATTGCGTCCGATTTGCTCCTTATTTTCTTTTTAATTAAATGCGTTGCTCGACCACGCGATATCAACTAATTTTCCTCGTCGCCACTGAAATGTCTTTTAAGGAGGTTGCGCTTTTACAAGAAAACAAGTTAAGATCTGGGCCTAGACTATACTTCTTTATTTTATAAAAGTTCTTAAAACTAACAAGAGCTTTAATTCTAAGAGAAAGAGTATGATTATTTTATGTAATTTACATAAATACATACATATCACCCACCTGGTGACCTCCAAGTCCATTCTCTATTATTATTTTTCGAAAATAGTGTGTTTCCGACGCACAGACCATGTTGCCATAGCCATGTGACAAGTCTTTCACCTCTTTCATTCCTTTCTCCATATCCATAATTTCCCATTATAATATCTTCGTTGTCTTCTTTATAACCAATTCTAGCATTAAAATCTCCACCACACACAAAATCCTGGTAGACTTGGTCCAAGTCTTTATAGAATTTTTCTATTGATTCCGTAGATGATGTCTTTGTTGGTGCGTAGATTTCTATAATTGAAAGTTTAGACTTTTCTTACTTAACATTAAATCATTTTTTATTCAATTTATTTATGTAATGGTTGGTAGACAAATTGGGGCATATTCATAGTCGCAGATAGACCCAGGTTTAACTCAACTACAGCTTGAGACAATTTTGGCTCAATGAATACAGACCGATTTTAATTACAAATTGTTGTTTTTTTTTATTTTTATAAGATAATTAACTTGGTATACTAAACAAATAGTATCAAATATTTTGAAATGATAAACTTAAAAAAATAGAATCAACGTCCGAAAATTCAACTAAATCTATGTTTAACTTAGACCCAGGTCTAAAATGACTATGAATACGCCACATTATGTTTTTTTTTCCTCTCAGTACAAATTTAGTGGGATGTTTTATTTTTTTTTTTTTTTAATTTAGTGGTTTTTTTTTTTAATTTCGTCTGGCATCACTGACTCGAGGAGTGTTAACGAAGCCGTAAAGACAATTAAGCTGTTCATCCTAAATACTTTTTTATTTAATTAATATTTTTTTTTTGTGAATTAAAATTACTTTCTTTTATTCTTTAAGATAAGGAACATTCTTTTTTATATTTTTTTAAAACAAAAGTAATTTGGTTCCATTAAAAAGTACAAGTGTCTTAGTAGGGTATGCAAAGACGATGGTGCGTTGACCTCTCCTCAACCTGGTGATTGTGCTTACGGACACTTCTTCAGTAACCTGAAGACTAATCTGACTGAACGGGGCAGACGCATGCACCAACCACTGATCTATCAACCTCACCCAGCGGACGTTGCATGGAGCCACTGCTCCTACGGGCCCGGTGGAGAGATGATCTTTCCGGTGGGGGTAAATGACGGGATCACGCCCTAAGAAGACAATGGTGCGTTTAACTCTCCTCAACCCGGTGTTAATATGCCGTCAGACAATTCTTCAATACCTGGATAGCTTCGCCGAGTTAACTAGGCAGACACATACACCAACCACTGATCTTTCAAACTCATCCACCAGACGTTGCACAGAGCCACTGCTCCTACGGGCCTGATGGGGGGATGATTTAACCAGTGGGGGTAGGGGGGGTCACGCCCTTAAAGGACAGTGATACGTTGGTCTCTCCTAAGCCCGGTGATTGTGCCGACGGAGTAGGTTTACATGACAGAACGGGTTAGACGCAGACACCAACCATTTATCTATCAAACTCACTCACCAGACGTTGAATGGAGCCACTGCTCCTACGGGCCTGGTGAGTGGATGATCTATTCAGAGGGGGTAGAGGAAGAGATCACGCCCTTAAGAGACAACGGTGCGTAAACCTCTCCACAACCCGGTGATTATGCGCAAACAAACACTTCTCCAACACCTTAATGGGACCAACTTAACAAAGCTACCACATACACCAACCACTGATTTATCAAACTTACCCGCCAGACGTTGCATGGAGCCACTGCTCCTACGGGCCTGGCGGAGGAATGATTTACCTGTTGGGGGTAAGGGAGAGGCTCACGCTCTAAAAACACTATGGTGAGCTGGCCTCTCCTTTGCCCGGTGATTGTGTCGACGGACTCTCCTTATCTGACCTAACTAGGCAGTCGCTGGTACCAACCACTGATTTATCGAACCCAGCGCCAGACGTTGCATGGAGCCACTGCTCCTACGGGTCTGGTGTGGGGTTGATCAGTCCAGTGAGGGTAAAGGAAAGGGACACGCCCTTAAAAGACAATGGTGCGTCAACCTATCCTCAACCCGGTATTTACACGGCGACTGACACTCCTTCAATCAATTTGTAGACGACTTTTCCAAGCTTCAGCTTGTAAGAACTGTATTGACGCCCTCTACGGGCTATGTCATTGGATTTATCATAGGTTTCTTTTATGGGGATTAATCCCCAGGGTATCACAATGGATCTACACTGATCTAAGTGTGACGGTAACAAGATCAACTGTAAGCCCACTAACCTAACCTAACCTAACCTAGTAGGGTATATAAAAGATACTGACTGAAGAGCCCACTGTTATACCTGGGGCGAAACACAATTATTTCTGGAGTTGAGGGCACTTGTACTTTTTAATTGAATTATATTCATTCACTCCACTTAAAACAGAAGTAATTTCAGTATTTTAATAAATTTCTTCATCTTCTTATTGTAATTTGGTTCCTACATCTTTGGGCGCTCAACCTAAAAATCAACATAAAATTCATTATAAACTTAATTTTAAATTCTATAAAATTTATTTGCTTTAAAGTTTTTGATGAGACTCCTATCTATTCAACTCCACGACGTCTTACAATCAATGAAGCTGAAGTTGTGAAGAAGCAGATTGATGAATGGAGTAAATCTGGAATAATTCTGCCATCATGTTCACCTTTGACAAGCCGAGTCGTTGTAGTGAAAAAGAAGAATGGTGCATTCAGAGTATAGACTACAGGGGAATCAACGCTAGTACAATAAGAGATGCATTTCCAATACCACTTATTGAGAGCGTTTTGGATAATTTGGAGGATGGTGTGAAGGAAGAAAGCAGCAAAAAATTCACTGCTTTTGCAACTGAAGATGGTGAATGGGAATTCAATATTGTTCCTTTCGGTCTGAAAAATGGTCCAGCTGTTTTTGTGAGGTTTCTCACAGTTGTTTTTCGCAGTCTAGTTAAGCAGAAAATATTAAGAACATTCATAGATGATCCCATCCTATCTGGAAAAAGTTGTGAGGAGTGTGTAGAAAAGCTGGAAGTCGTACTAAAGATTGCTGCAGAAAATGGGTTAGTTTTTAACTGGGTCAAATTTAAGTTCCTTCAGAGGAAAGTTACTTTCCTTGGACACGTTGTGCAAAATGGTACTGTAAGACCTTATCAAGAAAAAATCTATGTCGTATCTAAATTCCCGGAGCCGACAAATCTAAAAAAGGTGCAAAGTTTCTTGGGCTGTAAGGGTTTTTTAGACGATTTATTTAGTCCTATTCAATATTGGCAAACACCCTTAACTGAATGAAAAATTCCAAATTTGTTTTTGCAGCTCCCCAACGCACGACAAGTGATGGCAACATTGAAGCAAGCTTTGACTAGAAAGCCGGTACTAACCATCTTTCCTCAAGGTGTGTACAGTGAAGTACATACAGATGCCAGCCGAGAAGGCATAGGAGCGATTCTTCTGGAACGTAGTGAAGACAATCAGATACATCCTGTTTTTTACTACAGCAGGAAGAACAGCATATCTGAGCAGAGGTGGCATAGTTTTTTGCTAGAGACTTACGCCATCTACAAGGCGCTAGAAAAATTTTAAATATACCTGTTCGGTACCAAGTTCAGAAATTTGACTGACTGTATTGCGTTTCGTCAAACTGTGAATAAAAAGGAACTCCCAAACGCTGTGAAAAGATGGGTTTTATACATGCAAGATTACGACTATGAATTTGAAGACCGTGCTGGATCTAGGATGGCCCATGTGGATTCGCTTAGCCGTTCACCAGCTGTTTTCGCTATACAGCAGGAGCTTTTGGTTCGCATACAAAAAGCACAGAACGCGGAAAGCTTCATATTGTCAATAAAAGAAGTGCTTAAAGAAAAGAAGTATGATTTTGGAATGCGAGTTGAGTTACTTTTTAAAGAAGTTGATGGTCTTTTTCCTCTTAGTAGTTCCCCGTAATATGGAGACGGCAATCATCAGCATGAAGTACGATGGGGGACACTTTGGGCTAATGAAAACAATGCACCTAATTTCGACTAATTTCGAGTTCTACATTTCTCAATTGAAGGAAAAAGTTCAGAGACGCATCAATAATTTTGTCAAGTGTGTACTAGCAAATAGGAAAGCGGGCAAGCAGGAAGGTTTTCTTAATCAGCTAGACAAAGGAGACAAACTATTCGACCACATCGGATCGATGGACCTAACAACAAAAGCAGTATAAATATATCCTGACCACAACTGATTGATTTTCGAAATTTACGTGGATTTTTCCCGACAAAAACGGTGTCTGCTGCTGCAACATTTTGGAAACCCAAAGCGCTTTATTACCTATTAAGGTAGCGCGTTTTGTTCCAAAAGTTTTCAAGATTTTTGCAGTGATGAAAATATAGAACATATTGCCGTTAACACAAGCGTGCCTAGGGGAAATGGACAAGCTGAACGCTCGAACCACGTAGTGATTGAAGTTCTTAGAAGGTTATCAGCTGATTCAGCAGGTACAAGTACAAGGTACAAGTTTGTGTCGAGAAAACAATTTGCCATCAACAGTACGCTGCAACGGTCGATTCAATGCACACCATTCAAAGAGCTGTTCGGTGTTCCAATGAAGAAGAAGGCTGACGTTGAAATCTTAGAGATGGTGAGGCTGGAGTTACTTAAGCAGCATTATGATGACAGAGAAAAAATACGCTTTGAAGTACGACAGCAAATTGAATAGAAAAACATTCAATCGCAAAAAAAGGAATCGGTAGTATAATGTGGGGGACATTGTTGTTGATAGAACAAATTGTGTTCTAAATTTGAGCGTGTAACAAACTCTTTTCTGATTTTCTAGGTCCATATTCAGTGGTCTCTATAGGCAGGGGTGGACGTTATACAGTAAAAAAAGGCAGATCATGAAGGCCCCAAAAACACTACCACCAGTTGCGACTACATGAAGCCTTGGCAAATTGACAGCAGACTTGATGTTGAGAGTGACCATTCATCCGAGGCGGATGAAATGCAGGATGGCCGGATGAAGGCTGAGTGGCATCACTGTCCCTAGTATAACGTCACTACTCTCTTCTTATGCTTACGAAACTAAACCTGTTTGGCGATAACAACTGAACAACTAGAGGAGTGCTAACGAAGCCGTCAAGCCGTAAGGACAATTAAGCTGTGCATCCTAAATACTTTATTTATTTAATTACTATTTTTTTTGTGAATTAAAATTACTTTCTTTTATTCTTTAAGATAAAGAACATTCTAATTTATTTTTTAAAACAAAAGTAAGTTGCGACTACATGAAACCTTGGCGAATTACCATCAGACTTGATGTTGAGAGTGACCATTCATCCGAGGCGGATGAAATGCAGGATGGCTTACGAAACTAAACCTGTTTGGCGATAACAACTGAACGTAAGGACAATTAAGCTGTGCATCCTAAATACTTCTTTTATTTAATTACAATTTTTTTTGTGAATTAAAATCACTTTCTTTTATCCCTTAAGATAAAGAACATTCTTATTTATTTTTTTAAAACAAAAGTAATTTGGTTCCTACATATATATTACTCATACTACCGGATTTGAAAAAAAAAAATATTTGTCGCAATATAATTAAAAATGCATTTCAATATAACAACATTGGGAGCTCTTCTAATTCCAAATTATATTTTTATTTGTTTATTACATTTAAAAAAGTAAAAACTTCCTGCACCCACTGTTTATAAACTTCCATTTGGAAGTTAATTGGTGTGATTTGTCGAATTGAACATTTTGACATATCTTCATGTTTTGAAGTCTCACGAATCAGAACCCGTCATTTTTAGCAAGATCTCTGTTTGTGTTCAGGGTACTCTTTTCGTCCACCATATCTCGATATAGATTAACTTAATTTTTTTGGATACATTTTATTTTACAGATAATATTGTCATAACGTGCTGAAAAGGTTTTCTAAAACATTCAATACACCGTTTTTTTACTACAGCAATTTAAAATGGAGCTGTAAAATGTCATTTAACTGGAATATCTCGAGAATGGAAAAAGATATTCACTTCAGACGTATTTTATATTACATATAATTACACAATACCTAATTGGTAAATATTAAAAAAAATTCAACAGGAACTTTTTTTTTACTCTAAGAAAAACAATTGAAAAATAATTTTCGTCACAAATATTTCAAGAACAAAAAATGATTCCGAAACCAGTCTATTTTTTTTTACATATAATGACGTATTCAACAACTGGAGCAAAAAAAACAATCCGCATCAAAGTTCACGCCCCTCATGAAGAGAGAGATGACTCAACCAAAGAAGCATTCTACGATCTCCTGGAGACAACGTATGATAGGTGCCCGAAGTACGATCTGAAGATCATTCTTGGTGACTTCAACGCAAGACTCGGAAAGGAGGGCATCTTTGGTTCGAGATAGTCGGAGGACACGACTAAACGAAACTTCTTGCAACGGACACAGGCTGGCAGACTTTGCGACGCACAGAGGAGTATTTGACCCCAAAATCCGGTCAAAATTTTTTGTCTATATTTTTTTAATACAAAATGATTTAATATGCATACTTTAACTCTATGTCGAATACATAACGTTATAATCTTAAAAGAAAAAAAAATAATAGTGTGTGAAAAAACTAAGATATATTTTTAAAAAATAAAAAAAAACATATGTATCCCATGTGCGTTTACTGCTATCTTTAAAAATTGTGTATAATGACCTCCTGAACATTTCAAAGGCATATGAGCCCGTACCTAATACAAGAAAAGAGCATGTAAGCCAATTTTGCAATCCGACGAAAAAATACGTAACAAAAATATAAACTGTCTTTAAAAAAAGAAAGTGGAAACATGTGGAAAATATTTCTTCTTGGATAGCATAACGAGGGCATATACTTCGTTATCAAAAAAAAAATATTTGCCCGATCACGCCCGAAGCTATTACAAAAAAGCTTTTTCCATAATTTTAACCAAAAATAACAAGAGACAAGAGACCGCCAGAACTTTTGCAGACCACCTAACTCTTAATCTCTCAGGAGTTCCGCCACCAGCATCAAGTGCAGAGGACCAAAGGAAACACTGTCAACAAGCCATCAGAAGTGCCGCCTTTGATGTGCTGGGTTTCACTAGGCAACCACATCGAACCCCCTAATTCGATGAAGAGTGCCAGCTGGCGCATGCAGCTAAGGACGAGGCCTACCAGGCAAAGCTGCAGACTCGAACAAGAGCTGCTGAGGGAGTAGCCCGGGAGCTCTACGGGATGAAACGAAAAGAGGTACGCCGACTTCTCAGGAGGAAAAAGAGAGAGCACGAGAAGCGGGTGATTGTAGCGGCAGGGGAGATGCTCGCAAATTTTATCAGAGGCTGAAACGATCCACCCAATGATACAAAGTTTGGACGGAAGCCTGCCGAGATGAGAGAGGTAATATGGTAGTAGACACACAATCAGTGTTGAGGATCTGGAAAGTACACTTCTATTGACTGTGTAACGGCGACGACAGCCAAGATTCCGCTAATAGGCAGAACGCTCTAGTTAACTTGGACGATGATGACCAACAGTTCCGTCCACCCGACCTAACCGAAGTGCGTCTGGCGATATCCAAATTTAAGTCGTACAAGGCTGCTGGTGCCGATGGCTTACCAGCCGAACTATTTAAATCATCGGAAGATTAATTGGTTAGGAGCATACACCAGCTCATCTGCAAAATTTGGTCGGATGAAAGTATGCCCGATGAATGGAACATCGGTATAGTGTGCCCCATCCATAAAAAGGGAGATGCTCTTAAATGTACCAACTACAGAGGAATTAGTCTCCTAAACGTCGCTTATAAAATCTTGTCGGCTATCCTGTGTGACCGCTTAAAACCTTTTGTCAACTATCTGATCGGCGCCTATCAGTGTGGTTTTAGGCCAGGCAAGTTAACCGTCGATCAAATGTTCACACTCCGACAGATTTTAGAAAAAAACCTGGAAATTCCAGATCGATACACACCACCTCTTTATCGATTTTATAGTCGCGTATGATAGCGAGAAAAGGGACGAATTATACAGAGCCACGTCAAATCTCGGCAGCCCTTCAAAACTCGTCCGCTTGTGCAGGATGACGATGGAGAAATCTCGCTGCTCCGTCAAAATCAGTAAGAACACCACCGACTCCTTCGATGTTGAGAAAGGATTGATGGAAGGCGACGCGTTATCATGCAGCCTATTCAACATCGCTCTTGAAGCAATTGTACGCAACGCTCATGTCAACACCAGCGGTGCAATTTATCAAAAGTCCGTTCAATTGCTTGCGTATGCAGATGACATAGACATTGTCGGCAGAACGAAGCGAGCAGTGGCAGGCGCATTTGCGAGCATTGAATCAGAGGCGACTAAAATGGTATTGGCGGTTATTGAGGACAAGATGAAGTATATGCTGTCATCGAGAGAGGAATCTCAACATCATCGACTCGGGCAAAATATCACGATGGACAGATATAACTTCGAAAATGTCAAGGACTTTGTCTACCTGGGCTCCACTACTACCTCGAAAAACGACATCAGTGCAGAGATCAAACGAAGAATTACTCTTGCCAACCGCTGTTTATTCGGTCTAAGAAGTCATTGAAGTAGTAAGGCGCTCTCACAGAGAAGCAAGGAGACTTTATACAAGACCCTAATGATCACGATCCTGCTCTATAGCTCAGAAGCATGGACACTGAGAAAATCGGATAAAAATCTGCTAGGGTGCTTTGAGAGCAAGATTCTTCGTGTGATTTTCGGTCCGGTGTGTATCGAAGGAGTGTGGAGGAGAAGATTCAACGACGCACTAAACGGGCTATACAGCGAAATTGACCTGGCCAAAAAGCTGAAAATACAGCGGCTAAGATGGCTGCGACACGTGGAGCGTATGGACAGCAACGCACCTGCCCAACGAGTCTTCGAAGCCAACCCTGATGGTGTACGCAGCAGAGGAAGAACCCATAACAGGTGGCACAAACAACTGGAGGACGACATCAAACAACTCGGTGTGCGCAACTGGAAGCGGCTAGCTAGGGACAAAGCTGGCTAGAGGGGCTTGTAAGTTGAGGGCGAAGCCCATCCTGGGCAGTTTTTTTTTTTTTATATAATTGTTAAATTAAACACGGTGCGAGCGTTAGGAAAACAGGGAAGGATTAAAGAGGAGATGCCGATGCACATTGGTTTTGAACCTTTGAATATAGAAATGGAAGGGAAAAATAGAGCTGGGTAAATCATTCCACATTTGGGTAGTTCGGCTAAAAAAAGAATCTCTATACTTGACAGTACGTCCGAAGTTGGGCTCAAGGGTAAACTGATGTGCATTCCTGAAAGTACGAGTATTACGGTTAAATTCTTTTAGGGCGGAATGCAACTGGCTATTTCAGTAGAGCACTGCTTATAAAAATAACGGTTAAACAACCAAAGACATGAAACATTGCGGCGGTGTTCGAGAATTGCAAATGCTTGCGTTATATTTCTGTCACCTATCATTTTCATAGCTCTTCTTTGTATCCTATCCAAAAGACACAAGTGGGTTGATGGAGCACCTGACCAAACATGGGAATTGTTCTCGAGTTTTGTACGGATTAAGTCTTTATATATAACAGCCAGATCAGATGGGGTGAAAAATTTCTTGCATCGCCGCGCCGTAGAAAACCCAAACACTTAGCAGCATTTTTGGCGACAGTGAGAGCCATCTAAAGCAAGTATGGCTGAGTTCATAAAAATTTACAAAATTTACAGTATCATAGTATCATTGCAGTATACAAACTTCGGTATAAATGCCGCCGTTCATTTAAGGGCTTATTGCGAGATCATCGGTATTGCGAATTTCTATTAGAATCAATTTTTTTCTACTAAATAGAATTTTTTTTTCAATCAAGAATTTCTGATCGACTTTTATGTAAATTTTTATTCAAACCAATAATAAAAATGTATTTTAGTGGAAAAGAATATCTACTGGTACAATATGAACTTTCATATCGTCATCCATGTTTGGTGTCCTTCTTTCAATATATTCAATCATCTTAACATATGCTGCAATATAAAATTTGTTACGATAATACATTTTGTTAAAACATTTTTATATACTTCTTATACATTCTTTAGAAATTATGCATTTTTAAAATGCATCCTAAATTGCACTTTTTTCCAAAAGTCTTAACAGTTGATGCTGATGTTTTTAATGATATTTATATGGATGTCCAACAATTTTCTGAATGTCCTTCCGTTTTCAAAAAAATGCAATGTCATATTTGGTCGAAAGGAGCTTTACATTCAACTGCGAAATGATTTTTCAAGTTGTTATAATTGTTATTAAGGCTTTTAGAGAAAGTGCATTTTGAAGATGCACAAATAACCACTGCACCATTAAAGGAGTCTGCGAAGCTACCACGTTATCATTAATATGTATACACCATAATAATATTAATATAGAAAAAGAAATTTAAATATATTAAAATTACTTTGGTTTTAAGTGGAGTGAATGAATATAATTCAAATAAAAAGTTCAAGTGACCTCAACTCCAGAAATTATTGTGTTTCGACCAAGGTATAACAGATGGCTCTTCAGTCAGCCTGTTATACCCTACTAAGACACAAATTTTGGTCGATGTTTACCGACTCTTATCAAAATCACAGCAAGAAGATACTGTGAATTTTATTATTCTAGGGGAATTTGTAAGTAATTTTAATATTTTAATATATTTAAATTTCTTTTTCTTTATTAAAAAACCTGACCACGCATAATAATATTATGCAAATGTATGTCTGCATATTTTCATCCAATGTCAAAATTCCAAAGGACCGGAGTTCATTTTTGTAATTAGACACGGTATGAAATATTATTTTTTTGAAGAAAAACTATTTATTTCATCAAAAAAACGTCAAATTTTCGTTAAACTATATTTATTTTCTAAAACTCTTGGGGAGATTTGACATTTCAGTCTAAAGCTCTAGCCGATAGCTTTTAATATTCTATTTTCGAAAATCGATTCTATTCAAAAAGTCTACTGAGCAAGGCGATATTAATTTCAAATTTTATAGAATCGAAAAAAGTCGAATAGACTATCGCAAAAAGCCCCTAAGTATTCAGTAATTATACAAATTGAATGAAAAGATAATTGAGACTTTTTCGGCTTTTTAGCTTCGTAGGTTTTAATTTTCCTGAGGACTATTTTCTTCCTTCGTCCTGAAGCAAGATCTTCCTCCATTGCAAGACTTGCCGGAACCGAAGTTTGGTGTCTTACTATTCCATTGTTATTTATTCCATTATTAAATGTTATTGTTTAATAAAGATGTTTCGGAACATATCAATAATTACAAAAAAGTGCTAAATTCGCAAAGCGCGATGTAGTTCTGCATTTTTGATATATTGGTGGGGCATGTTAGAATAGTCTGTAGCTTAGTTTACAACTTCGAAAAACCTGTGCTCGCTGCAGGAAAAATGCAACAGTAAAAACAACGCTAAAATCACCCGATTTTTTCCGACATTTTTCTTTATAACTTTTGAAATATGCAACTTAGTAAAAAAGCGTCCATTATAAACTCGTTTTTTATAAAATTTTCTACAAGACCACATCAGTTTTAAATTCATTCATGTTATATTTGTGTTGCTATCTAACCATGAATTAAAAAAAAGATCTAAAAAACTAAGTAATTTTGAAGCACTCAAGAAATAGTTCAAACATTTTCCAATTCTGCTAAAAATTTGGAGTCAAATAGTCTAGAGTACCTATAACAAGACGAAATTCTATCCAAATCGGTCAAATAGTTTTGGCAAGAAACATGATGTTAACTAAATGCAACACGCAATGTTTGCATTATTGCTGTGGTCAAAGTAGGACACTTAAGTGGTCAAAATAGGACACTTAAGTGGTCAAAGTAGGACACTTAAGTTGGCATTGATTTTTGTCCACGTATTTGGAACCCTTTACTATGATAGAATATAGTTATAATATTTATATCTTTTTCTAAGCCACTTTGAAAGCGATTTTAAAAGTTACGAAAATTGTTCACTTGGCATGTAAATATGTAATTTCGTAAAATTTTCGAGACTTTTAAATTCAATACCAAAGTTGCATAAAAAATAGTTATAAATATTATAATCATATTTTATGATAGTTAAGGGTTCTAAGTACGTATACAAAAATCAGTGTCAACTTAAGTGTCATACTTTGACCACAGCAATGATGCAAACATTACTTGTTGCACTTAGTTAACATTATATTTCTTGCCAAAACTATTTAACCGATTTGGATAGAATTCTCGAATTTCGTCTTGTAATACTCAAGACCATTTGATTCCAAATTTTAAGCAGAATTTAACAATTTATTTTTGACCTATTTTTTGAGTGCTTCAAAATTACTTAGATTTTCAGATTTTTTTTGTAATTCCTGGTAAGATAACAACACAAATATAACATGCATGAAAGTAGTATAAATATCGGAGTTGAGCAATAAATGCTGCTCCTCCATACAAAGTATTTGCTCCTAAAACCAAAAATTGCTCAGCTCAGTGGTTGTGTAGGAGCCTATGTAGAATGGATTGAGTGTCGTGTGGAAAAAAAGGTGGATGAATTGTGTAGGATCTATTATTAGAACTGAAAGAAATTTTAAGCTGATAAATCGATGAAAATGAGAGGAAAAATGTGTTTGTCAGAAAACTATTGTTGGGGCTGTGGAAATATAGTTTTCGGGCATAGAAATAGGGATGAGAAAATTTGATGTATGTTAAATACAACAACAATGCAGTAGTAAAAATATCGGAGTTAAGCGATGGAGCACTTTTGGGATGATTTTTGTGGTTATAACTAATGAGTTTTGGGTTGAATTTAGATTTCGTGAGTGTAATTGTGGCCAGAGATATGCAGAGATATTTGTATGTTTTTGCTTGAAGATTGACGTGGTGGAAGTCTAGTATATATGCTAGAAAAATTAATTCTTGAACGGTTTGTAGGTAGATTTGAAGTGGGTATGTTCATATGAGTTTCGAATGGTAGTGAGATCATATGTCATAATATGTGAGTTCATTGACTTTTAGATGCATTGGTAGGTTGAAGGGAGACAATGCTGACAGGAAAACTTATTTGGGAATAGAAAGGAAACAAATACTTTATGTCTTTTATAATAACTGTTATTTATTAATCCATGAATTGTTAGCCGGCGGGAAGCCAAGCCATTTAACATATACATTGTCTCCCTTACTTTTAAGTGATTTTTCAACGAGATAAATATTAGGGTACTTATTATTATTATTATTATTATTATAAGCTTTTATTTGCCATTAAAGATATTTTTTTAACAATAATTTATTTACATTTTTGTTTACATTTTTTCTTTTCTTTTGAATAAATTATTACATAAAATTTCAATCAAATCACTTGTTTTAATCAACGTTAACTTTAGTATGTGTGCAGAGTTTCAATAAATAAATAGATGCGTGTCAAAAATTTTTATGATCTGGCATAAGCCTCCCCCAATGTTGCCCATAGATCTCTGTCTTTTGCGTCATTATACCAATTTTGTCTTTGTTTAAGCAAATCGTCTGCCAACCTTTTCTTTGGTCGTCCAACTGGTCTTCTGCTTTCTGGTGGTGTCCATTTTGTAATAATTTTAGTCCATCTTTGGTCCTGTATTCTAGATATATGTCCTGCCCAATTCCATTTAAGGTTTTTTGCTCGTTCAACCACGTCCGTTAAACCAGTTCTTCGTCTTATTTCTCTATTCCTCACTCTCTGGCTAATTCGTAGATTAAGTAATTTTCTTTCCATGTTGGTTTGGCATATTCTTATTTTGTCAAGTAGACTTGAAGTCAAAGATATAGTCTGTAATCCAAAGGTCATAACAGGTAGAATAGCAGAGTCTAGTATATATTTTCGTGTGTCGTCCCTTAGATTTGATTGTAATATTTGTTTTAGACTCCAAAATTGTTTCCAACTATTGGTAATGCGTCTACTAACTTCTTTTTTCTCTTGGTTGATGAATGACTTAGTCTGTCCTAGATAAATATAGTCTTCTACATATTCAATGTGTTCGTTATCTAGCATTATGTCAGCCTTAATATGGTTAGTCATTATCTTCGTTTTTGACTTATTGATATGAAGTCCAACTTTCTTGCATTCATTTGTCAATTCTATGAGCATATTCTGTATTTGTCCAGAAGTTGATGAAATAAGAACAATGTCATCAGCGAATCTAAGGTTGCTCAAATACTGTCCCCAAATATTTATTCCATATCGATCGTCCCAGTTCAGCTTTTTGAATATTTCTTCCAGTACGGCAGAGAATAATGGTGGTGACATTGGATCCCCCTGTCTTACACCTCTCTTTATTTTTATTTCTCTTCCTATTCTTTCGGTTTTTATTTTCGCTACGCTGTCTGTATATATGTTTTTCAACGTCCTTATAAAAATAGGATGAATTCCTTGGTTTGTCAGCGCTTTCCATATTTCGTCATGTTCTACTGAGTCAAATGCTTTACTGAAGTCAATATATAAAAGATACAAAGGTTTTTCAAATTCGTTAGTTTTTTCAATGAGTCGGTTCATTGTATGTAGATAATCTGTTGTTGAAAAACCTTCTCGGAATCCGGCTTGTTCCCTTGGCTGATTTCTGTTCAATGTGTCCTTAATATTTGAATACATTACTTTGGAGAACAGTTTGTATATCATAGAAATGTTTCTTATTGGTCTGTAGTTATTTATGTCATCTTTGTTTCCTTTTTTGTGGATAAGTGTAATCGTAGCTTGTTTCCATTGTTTTGGAATTTGCTGTGTGATGAGAATATTATTAAAAATCGTAGTCAAGACTGTAAAAATGGGTTTTTTTTCCATATTTGAGGATTTCTGTCTCAATACCGTCATTTCCTGTACATTTAACTGTCTTTAGATCGTCAATTGCTTGTTCAATATCTGCTTTTGTAAAAAGTGTATCAGTGTCTAAGTTGAAGTAACTGTCCGCCGTCGATATATCATCATTTGTTTCTCTGGTCGATTTGAAGAGTTCTTCGAAAAAATTGGTAGCAGACTCATTTATATATCTCCTATTAACAGCGTTATTATTTTTGTTTTTTATTGATGTTATCCACTCTTTTCCGTCGTCAAGAAATGCTTTTGTCTTTTTAATAGATTTTGTGTTGCTTAGTATATCTTTTATCATTGTTTCGTTATATGTTTGGATATGATGTTTCGCATCTTCTTTAATGGTTTTCCGAAGGTATTTTAGTTCATTTTTTTCCTGGTCTGTTAAGCTGACCTTGTTTCGTAGCGCTTGTTATCAGCGCTTTAGTATCATCTGTTAATTTATCAGGTTTTGGAGTAACAGCAATCATGATTGAGGGGTTCGCCGAGATCTTTATTATCTGTTCTAATGAATCATATGTGTTTTGAAAGTTTTGGTTTATTTCATTTGTAGTTATATTAAGTCTTATTTCTCTCTCACGCATATCATTATATTTTTCAATATTTTCGGTTGGTATTATTCTAGGAATACTAAGTGATTGTTTGTTTCTTTTTAATGTATAATGGTCCACTTTTATTTTTGCTCTTACTAGCCTATGGTCACTATCAAATTTAAAATTATTTAATACGGAGATGTCATTGATAGTTTTCAATTTATTTGTTATTATTAAGTCAATTTCGTTCTTTGTTATCCCATTCGGGTGAATCCAGGTCCATTTCCGTTGATCTCTCTTTTTAAAGAAAGAATTTGCAAATCTGAGATTCGTCTCTTCCAGCCACTTTATAAGCAGATCTCCTCGTTTATTTCTTTGTCCGTATCCAAATGGTCCCATTACTTCTTCGTCCTTGTTAATATGTTTTCCTAACTTGGCGTTGAAATCTCCTACAACATACATTATCTCTGTTTTTGTTTCATTATATACTTTGTCTAATAAACTGTAGAAGTTCGAAATTTCTTCGTCAGTTGCTGCTTTGGTCGGGGCATAAACTTGAATTATCGTCATTTTTGTGTTCTGTATTTTTAAACATAGACTACAAATCCTTTCACTGAAAAATCGTAAATTTATTAATCTTTCCTTTAAACTCTTTTTTGATGAGGAATCCAACTCCATGTAAGCCTTTGGTCTCACCAATGTAACAGAATATATCATTCTGGTTTCCAATTATGTTTTGTCCGAAAATTCTTAGCTCTGATAGTCCCAGTATATCCCAGTTGATAGTTGATAACGCTAGTCTTAGTTCTGTTTGTTTTGCTTCTGTAGCTAAGGTTCTTACATTAAATGTACAAATGTCAAGAGTGTTTTTGAATTGGTCTTCGTTTGATGGGTAGTTTGGAGGGTGTTTGCCGTCATTCCCCACGATGGCTAATCGGCTTGGTGTAGAGTCCTTATTATTCAAAATTTGTTTCTTTTGTTGCTAGTTGTTGTGTTGGTCATTGTTCATATTATTATTAATTTCTTTTTGGTTCGATTGCAGAAATCTATGAATGCTGTTGTTTCTTATTTTGTTATGTTTGTTATTTTGTACATTTTCGTTTGTTTTTGGTCTCTTCAATCTGGTCGAACATGTTGGTTCATTGTCATTTGCATTTGGATCGTTGTCAGATTGTCGATTTCTTGTAGGTATTTGTTGTTGTTTCTTTTCAATGTTGTTTTCTGATGTCAGTTTTTGATCATTTTGATGTTTGGTAAATGGTGTATTTTATTGGACTGTCGTATTAAAATCTCCTTTAATGTAGTCTTCTTTTATATAGATAATGTCCTCTTTATAGTGTCTCAGTTTAGTTTTGTTTTTCATTATAGTATCTTTTTTTAATTGTGTTGTCAATCCAAGTAAAATGGGTCTAATCTTATCTCCTTTCTTTCCTAAACGTCTTACAAAATCGATTTCGCAATATTCAGTTTTTATTTCGAGAAAAGTGTTTAAGAGATGTAAAATAGTGTCTACTAATTCTTCGTTGCTTTTTTCGGTTTCATTTATATTGTAAATAACAAGATTTTTCCTCTTCATACATCTCTTCAAATATTTTCTTTTCTTTTCCAGATGTTCTTGTTTCTCTTCAATTATGTTATTTCTGTCTATTATTGAGTTAGATTTTTGTTCTAAGGTTTCAGTTTGTTCTTTAATTGCTTTTCTTAAATTTGTCCCAAGGTTTTCAATAGCAGTCAAAAGTTTGTCCAATTTGTTGTCGACTTGACTTTCCTGCATATTGGTCTTTTTAATTAAGGACGCTACTGTTTTTTCAGCTGTCAGGGTGATGTCAGAAGTTAATGTCAAAGTGAAGCGTGTTTGTCTATTCGTGTGGTTTTTATGTTTTGTTTGCTAATTTCTAGTATTATAAATAATAGTAGTATAGCGTTTATTATTTTAATTATTGAATAATAATAAAGTGTAATTGTTTTCAGTTTTATATAAAATCGAGTTTATTTGAATTTGAATCTAGTGTTGATGTTTTGTGATTGTGATTTTGTACTCACCTAAGCTGTGCTTTCAAAAACAGGAGGGAATATTTGTATTGGAGAGTAACAAAATAAAAAACTCTCTTAAATAGCACACACAATGGTTTGTAAACAAAACGGATATCTTTTTGTCCAAACTTTTTATTTATTGGGTTTAATTTTTTATTTTATTAGTGTACTTACTCTTTTGTAATTCTTTTTCATAAAAACATCCGCTGATAGGTTGACCTTTAAAATCTTCAAGGAGATATGTTGATGGATTTGTTAGGTTTACTTTTCTTATCTTAAAAATTTTCGTTGTCCAATTAGGTGTGTAGCCTTTCTCGAAAACGTGTTTGAACTTGCTTATTTTAACATTATCATCAACTCGACATTTACCCTGCGGAGCTATTTTAATTCTGTTATAAGCATTAGATAACAGTTTCTTAGAGTTTTCCCGATTCACATTGTTTGGGCACATTTTTATAGTTCTGTGCATAGAGTGATTGTATTCAGTCATCAAATCATCAATAATAGTTGTCCATTTGTAATTGCCATTAAAACTAAATTCCTTCCCCATTTTCTCCTTGATTGTGCGATTAAAATGTTCAACAATTGATGCCTTAAGTGAGCTGAATGTAGAGTAATGATTTATATTATGTAATTTCATTAAATCATGAAATATCTTATTGAAAAATTCAGTTCCATCATCAGTTTGTAGGTTTTTAGGTTTTCGTGATGATTTGATGAAAATCAACTTCATTGCTTGTGCAACAGATGTAGCTGTCTTATTTTTCACAGCAACTGCCCATGCATGTTTCGAGAAAGTGTCAATAACTGTCAAAAGGTATCTATAGCCATTATTTTCTTTGTGATATGGTATCATTTCAACTAAATCAGCCTGCCACAGATCATCAAACCCCTTGATAACAACTCTACGTCGATTGAAATTCTTTCTTGCTGACCTGTGAAGCTCTTCAACAACTTGTCGTTTACTCATTTTTCAAACGAATGAAATAAAAAATCATTTTTATGGTTTTATATATGTACATTGTACATATATAGGTATAATAACATTTATTTTAATCTGTGATACAATAACATCAATTTTCTTAATCTTATCAAACGCTGTTCAATTAAACAACTGTTGTAAAGTACGCACTTCACAACCTCCAACGGTCATTTCTCATGCCCTTTCATGACCCCATCCATCCATTCAACTCCACTTCAAATTCCCATGGTCATCATTTCCTTTGATTGACCAATATCAATCCCACTTCAAATTCCCATGGTCATCATTTCTTTTGATTTACCAATATCCGACCTACTTAAAATTCCCATATCATCATTTCCTTTTAATTACTTACAAATTCTATCACACTCCAAAGTCGTCAACCACGCAGTCAACGATCACTCAACTTAAACCCATTCACTTTTCCAATCCGTTAAACTTCTCCAATTTCATTGCCTGCTCCATTGAAATAAAACCCATAATTCCCAGATCATCATTTTTCCATTTTTCTATATCCAACAATCAATGCACTCCCTTTCCAATACACACTCTTCAAACCCATTAAACGTGCATTGATCCCAAATTTAGTATCGCAACTACACACAGGCACACTTGTGCTGATGTTGCATCTTTTTCCTTTTTTCTTCGTGTCGGGTGACGAGCTATCAAGGCGACACTCTGTTTCTTGATATCGAACCAGTCGGACGGTTTCTTTAAAATATTTTATATTCTATTTCTTTACTAAATCTCTTTAATTGTAAAATTAATTGTTAAGAATAACCATAAGACCTAAATATAAGCTTTTCAAAAATAAAATAAAACTTAAAGGTACAATTCAGTTACCGAAAGAAACTATTTACTTTTCTTTTTTTCACTAGACACTAAAGAAAAATACACGAAAATACAGGTAAAAACCCAACTGAGAATCGTGCTTCTCAGGTAATAAAATATAGCACAACAAAAATTGGTGTCAGGTGTGGGGTTTGCCTGAAAAGTGACAAGTGCAAAGTGTTAGAAAAGAAAAACAACAAGAAGTGAAACAAAATAATAACTAGAAGTTGAAACAAAAAAATAACTAATAAATAAATAAGTGATACCTTCCTTCTGCAAATCAAAAAAAAAAAAAAACAAATCAAGCAAAAGAAACTCAAAACCAAGTGAAAAAAAAAATATATATTACAAACAAAAAAAAAAAAAAAAACTACAATCAGTGATAAAAAAAACCCATAACAAAACAACAATCAGTGAAAAACAAAATCTGAGAGAACTAAGGACTACACATTCATCTGTAACCCTCCGCATCCATCTTTAACCCGCTGCATCCACCAACAACCTATTATCATCATTTTACAAAGCAGAATTTTCAAATACAATTTTTTTTACTAGTAAGCTATCTTTTAATTATTTTTCTTTACTATTTTCTTATCATTAATTTAATTCTTGCGTAGCCCTAAGATTTTTTTTTATATATATACATATATGTAAGTAATTATTGTATACATGTCTCAAGGTGAAATAAATAAAACCGACGAATCCGAATCAACGTTAAACTCGTCCGAAACAGATAGTGATACAGAATCCGACACCCCTTACAATACTTCTCCTTCCTCTCATTCTACTCCCAATAAATTACTGAATATGGCTCCTAAGTTAGATAGGTCTTTTGCGTTCAAGCTCATCCCGGAGTTTGACGGGGACAGATCGATCCTACATAAATTCATAAATGCCTGCGACTTAATCGCAGAAGAGACCTCTTCTTCAGATCTACCCATTCTTCTTCTTATAATAAAAACGAAATTGTCTGGAAGCGCATATAATGTAGTTAAGTACACTGACTTCGAAGATTGGAAGCCCCTTAAAGAAAAGCTACTCCAGCAATTCCTAGAGTTTAAATCTCTATCTCAATTACAGGTGGATCTCATCCAAATGAAACAGCGAACGAACGAATCTGTTCGTCAGTTTTCAAACAGATTAGAAAAAACTTTATCCCATCTGAATGATGCTTGCATTGCAAGTGAAGGCTCAGATAAAGCTGACACAATCATAAGTCTTAATCGTAAGACTGCGTTGAAAGCGTTCGAAAGAGGGCTTAATTATAGAGTAGGTCTTATTATAAAAGCATCAAGATTTAATACATTGACGGATGCCATTGAAGCAGCCATCCTAGAAGAGAAAACTAGTTCGTCACATCCTACACATTTTTCTACTAGCTCATCACAAAGCAAATCCAGAAATTCAATTTCATGTTATTACTGCCAAAAGTCGGGACATAACATAGAACAATGCTACTTAAGGAAAAATAAGGAACAGCTTCCTTCTTTCAAAAGTGAAGTTAAGAAAGTAACTATTACTTGTAGTTACTGTAAGAACCTTGGGCATCATATAAATGAATGTCGAAAAAGGGAGTATAATAATAATAAAAAAAACAATACTAATTCCCCTTCGACTGTAAATAAACATTCGGAAAACCGTTCAGAGGCCGAAACCAGTGGCAGGCTTCGGACCCAAACCTAATATCTTCTCGCCACATCTTTCATATAAACTTAAATAATAAAATTTCTAGAGTAGATTCTATAAAAATTTCATCCGAAACTTTGCTAAATCCTCAACCTTCGAAATTTCTCATTGATGGTGGCAGTGAAATTAGTCTGATTAAAATAGATAAATTAAAACCAGGACTACCCATTGACTCAAACATTATTCATTCATTATCTGGTATTACTGATTCCGTGATTCGTACTAAGGGTGTTATATACTTATGCATAAATTTACCCAAAAATATTACTATTTCTTATCCCTTTCACGTTGTAGATAAAAACTTCCCTATAAGCACTGACGGAATCATAGGTAACAATTTTCTAGATGATCATAAAGCTCAAATCGACTATAGGACTAAAATGCTAACATTCTCTTTTCAAAAATTCATTATCGAATATGATTTAATCCCTTCACATTTAGTCACTATCCCACCAAGATCGGAAGTCGTAGTCCCTGTTCTTAAAGAAGTTAATGTGGGCAGTATATGTCTCTCCCAACAGTTTCCCAATGGATTATATATTGGCAATAGTATTACTCCTGCCAATAGTTCTATCTCTTACATATCTGTCGTTAATTCTTCAGAATCTCCTATTGAACTTAATACCGAAGACCTTATATTCGATGAAGTCTGCAACTACAACATTTTACGAATTAAAAATTATCTTGAATCATATGATAGAATCCAAGCTATAAAAGCCCTAGTGGTGACAGATCACATGTCGAAGAACGAAAAAGAATCGATATTAAATCTGTGTATCTTGTATAGCGAACTCTTCTATCTAAAAGGAGACAAATTAACTCATACCTCTTCTGTACAACATCCAATCCTTACTCCTGATGCTTCACCTACATATATTAAACCCTACAGGTTGCCGGAAGCTCAAAGACAAGAGGTTGACAAACAAATCCATGAGATGATGGACGATAACATAATTCAACCATCGAATAGTCCTTGGAATTTCCCTCTTATCGTTGTTCCAAAAAAACCTGATAAGGACGGTAATAAGAAATGGAGAATCGTCGTCGATTTTCGCAAACTCAACGACAAAACTGTCGGTGATGCATTTCCATTACCCAACATAACTGATATTCTAGACCAGTTAGGAAGCTCTAAATTTTTTTCCACCTTAGATCTCGCCAGTGGATTCCATCAAATCCAAGTTAGACCGGAAGATAGAGAGAAGACCGCCTTTTCCTCACCATTTGGTCATTACGAATTCATTAGAATGCCTTACTGATTAAAAGGTGCCCCAGCCACCTTCCAAAGGTTAATGAATAATGTATTGACTGGTCTTCAAGGTATAAAAACTTTTGTATATATGGATGACATAGTGGTCTATGGTAAGACTTTAGAAGAGCACAATTCAAAACTAAGAGAAATCTTTGAACGCCTTAAAATGCATAACCTAAAATTGCAACCCGATAAATGCCAGTTTTTGCGAACAGAACTCACATACCTAGGACACGTGATAAATGAATCAGGTATCAAACCCGGTCCACAAAAAATCGAATGTGTAAAGAATTTCGCTCAACCCAAAAACGCCAAAGACATAAAAAGTTTTCTGGGACTCGCTGGATATTATCGCCGTTTCATAAAAGATTTTGCAAAAATCTCCAAACCTCTTACTAATCTTTTACGCAAGGATGTTCGTTTTGACTGGACTCCTCTTTGTTCAAATTCCTTTCATGGATTAAAAGAAAAACTAATAAATCCACCCCTTTTTCAATATCCTGTTTTCACTAAAAATTTTATCTTAACAACAGATGCTAGCGATGTTGCAATTGGAAGCGTCCTTTCCCAAGGTGAAATTGGTAATGACCTTCCTATCTCGTATGCATCAAGAACTCTCAATAAAAGTGAAAAAAATTATTCTACTACAGATAAGGAACTTTTGGCTATCGTTTGGTCAGTTAAACATTTCCGACCATATCTGTATGGAAGAAAATTTCAACTTTACACGGATCATAAACCTCTAGTTTATATCCATAATTGTAAAGATACAAATTCTAGAATGATGAGATATCGTTTACAGCTCGAAGAGTTTGAATATGAAATCATTCACAAAAAAGGTGAACAAAATACAAATGCTGATTGCCTAAGCAGAATTGCAAAAATGACTCTTCGTTCAGACACAAAATCTCCTTCTACTTCTTCTCAAAATTCATCTTCTGAATCATCTCCAAAATCGTCTTCTATCTCAGCTACTACATCGTCAATTACTAATTCTTGTTCTACACCTCCAAATACAAATCCTTGTACTATATCGTCGAATACAAACTCTTGTTCTACATCTTCAAATACAAATCCTTGTACTACATCGTCTAATACTAACCCTTGTCCTACATCTCCAATTCCTAAATCTAGTTCTCATCCTATATCTTCAAATAAAAGTTCTAATTCTTGCTCTACTACTTTGAATACAAACCTTAGTCCTTCATATTCAGACATGAATTCTAATTCTTCTTCTAACCCTTCAACAAGACGAGAACTACCTCAAAATGAAATTAAAACTATACTCAAAGAATTTCATTTAAACCCTATCGGAGGACACTGTGGTGTCAACCGTACTTTTAAACGCATACGACTTTATCATAAGTGGAAAAATATGTTCCAGGATATAAAAAACTTTATAAAAAATTGCGAACTCTGTCAAAAGAACAAAATTACTAAGTACACAATGGAACCAATGGTCATTACTTCTACTGCTAAGGAACCCTTTGAGAAAATTTCTATCGACATCGTTGGTCCATATCCTATCACTAACAATCATAACAAATATCTTTTAACCTTCATTGACGACCTTACAAAATAAACTGATGCAATACCTTTACCAAATCAAGAGGCTAATACAATCGCAGAAGCATTTGTCAAAGAAATAATATTTCGTTATGGCACACCCAAATACGTTTTGTCAGATCAAGGACAAAATTTTCTTAGCGACATATTTAAAAATGTATGTAAACTTCTCAGAATAACTAAACTACAAACCACTGCATACCGACCACAGTCAAATGGATCTTGCGAACGAAGCCACAGAAACTTTGTAGAATATTTGCGTTGTTTTATCAATAAATCTCAAGATGATTGGGATAATTGGATAAAATATGCCGTTTTCGTCCATAACACGACCCCGAACACTTCAACGTCATTTACCCCGTTCGAACTCATGTATGGTAGACAGGTTGAACTTCCTTCAAGCGTAACTAAAAATCCAGAAATTTGTTACAATTACGACCTTTATGCCAATGAACTTAAATCAAGACTTCAACACTGCCATCAGATAGCAAGAGATAATCTCATCAAGAGTAAAGAATCCTCAAAACAGCAATACGATAAGAGACTAAACCCTGTTGATTTTCAAATAGGAAACCTAGTTTTACTCAAAAATGAAAGCAATCCCAAAAATACAAATAAAAAATTACTTCCCCTTTGGTCAGAACCATACGAAATCATATCTACGTCAGGAGTAAACTCAAACATTAAAATAAAGAACAAAATAACAAAAGTTCATAACAACAGACTAAAAATTTATTCAACCTAACTAATTTACCCCAACTTCAATATTCTTTCCAGAAATGGATAAACTACTAATCCTCATCTTTATAAGCAACATGGTTTTAAACTCCCAAATGGCTATAAACACCGAAACCCAACTACACGAAATCATCGATCTACATAACAAATCAGGACTATACTACGAAAACGTTGGTAACCTAAAATTATTTTCTAATCAATGGAATTTAGTCATATACACTAATCTCACTGAGTTAGACTCACAATATAAATCTATTTTACTGACCTATGAACAAATTTTATCTACATGCCAAAAACTTCTTTCCTCTAACGAATACCTTAGTCAATGCGAATCCCTTCCTACCCTAACTACCATGTTACTAGATCGAATAAAATCCCAAGATATAATTATTAATAAGTACTTAGGAACTACTATAAAACCGAGGATACAAAAGAGAGGACTAATAAATGCTATTGGCTCTATTTCAAAACAACTATTCGGCACCCTCGACGACGAAGATGCCAAAATCTTTTCACAACATATCGATAAACTTAAGCAACAACAAGATTATGCATCCCATTTACACGATAAACAAATTTCCATATCAAAAAACATTATACATCAATTAAACCTTACAAACGACCAAATTATTAAAATAGAAGACAAAATTAAAGAAACCGATAAAATCATTAATCAGATAAGCAAAAACACAAATAATGACAACATAATAAATAAATCCTTTCTTCAACTAAACGAACTTTTCACGATGTTTAACTCCTTATCAGAATATTATTATTCGACCAAAGATCACCTCCTTGATGCTATTTACTCCGCAGCTCACGGAAAACTTCATCCATACCTTATTGATCCTTCTAAACTCACCGAGGAAATTAAAAAGATACAATTACTTCTTCCAGAAGAAAATCGCCTACCACTACCTTTACAAGAAAAATATATAGATACACTTTTCAATCTCTTAGAAACTCATGTTTACTACATTGACAACCAAATTAATTTTGTATTAAAGATTCCTTTAACTTCTTCTAAAAACTATAACATTTATAAAATGACTAGCATACCAAATCTCCTTGAAAACAAAACCTATACAATCATAATCCCCGAAAAACCTTTTCTTGTAGTAGACTCAGAAAAACAATCATATTTTATCTTTGATAAACATGACTTGGATAAATGCCAAAGAACAATAAAAAATAACTATCTTTGCGAACGAAACACGCCAATTCTTTTCACACATTCTAGTAGCGCTTGCGAATTGAATTTACTTTCAATTTTACCAAGTGAAATCAGCAATTGCAATATTCAGTTAATACAAATATACCACCCAATTTTTCTGCAGTTAGCTGACACTAACTCTTGGATTTTTGTTTCTCCAAATCCAGAAAATCTTATGATTAAATGCAAAAACTTTAACTCTCACATACAAATGAATGCAACTGGTATTCTTAAAATCCAACAAAACTGCGTAGCAAATACAAAATACCAATCCTTAAACTCTAAAACAAACTTCGAAACAAAAACCAATTTGAACTTTATTTCACCAAATCCAAATCTTCCCTTAAATATAACACTGCCACAATTTGAGAAAATTCCTAACTACGCGACAAAGTCCTTTAACATACATGATCAAATTGATGAACTTAATTCTATAAGTAAAGATATAGAAAACATAAAAAAAATCACGGTTCATATATTCTAAAGTCGACCAAGAAAATAAAAATATGGTAGTCGTGTTCCTTCTTGCAATGTTCTCCGCCATACTTATGGTTATAATCATATTACTCATGCGACATAAAAGTAAAACCTTCGTAAACACAAACAAAATATCGAATTGCTTACCATTAAAAGAAATAAAAACCTCAGATCCAGTTCAAACCATCAACGTAAAAACTCAAGAACCATTACCAATACCTACACCTCGTCTAGCTCCATCTAATCTTTCTCGTTCACTTCCGATCCCATCTTCTAAAGCCGAAACTCGCACCATTCCAAGGTACAAGTTTCGTTCTTAAGGGGGGAGGTGTTGTAAAGTACGCACTTCACAACCTCCAACGGTCATTTCTCATGCCCTTTCATGACCCCATCCATCCATTCAACTCCACTTCAAATTCCCATGGTCATCATTTCCTTTGATTGACCAATATCAATCCCACTTAAAATTCCCATGGTCATCATTTCTTTTGATTTACCAATATCCGACCTACTTAAAATTCCCATATCATCATTTCCTTTTAATTACTTACAAACTCTATCACACTCCAAAGTCGTCAACCACGCAGTCAACGATCACTCAACTTAAACCCATTCACTTTTCCAATCCGTTAAACTTCTCCAATTTGCATTTCCTGCTCCATTGAAATAAAACCCATAATTCCCAGATCATCATTTTTCCATTTTTCTATATCCAACAATCAATGCACTCCCTTTCCAATACACACTCTTCAAACCCATTAAACGTGCATTGATCCCAAATTTAGTATCGCAACTACACACAGGCACACTTGTGCTGATGTTGCATCTTTTTCCTTTTTTCTTCGTGTCGGGTGACGAGCTATCAAGGCGACACTCTGTTTCTTGATATCGAACCAGTCGGACGGTTTCTTTAAAATATTTTATATTCTATTTCTTTACTAAATCTCTTTAATTGTAAAATAAATTGTTAAGAATAACCATAAGACCTAGATATAAGCTTTTCAAAAATAAAATAAAACTTAAAGGTACAATTCAGTTACCGAAAGAAACTATTTACTTTTATTCTTTTTTTCACTAGACACTAAAGAAAAATACACGAAAATACAGGTAAAAACTCAACTGAGAATCGTGCTTCTCAGGTAATAAAATATAGCACAACACAACATCCGCAAGTATCGCATCCCACTTTACAAGTATTTGAAGACCACGAACAGTTTGTGAAATGACATCCATATTTAGATTTTACTTGATCAACATTTACATAATTACTAAAAAATGAAATATTTCTTATAAACTCATCATGATGTTCTTCAAACAAATCATGTTTATGAATCTTCAAAAAAGGCAAAATTTCATTTAATATTAATGATATATTGATATTAGACATGTTTGTGGTACCGTTTTGATTTACAAATAATAACTGAATGTAATATTGGTTAGTTATGGTTTCTTATATGAAAAATATTTTAGTTCCCCCTCTTGATACTCTTTAATTTTTTCTATCTCAAGAAGAAAATACTTTCGGAGATCATCTAACAAGCGGATTGTATTGAAATTTTGTATATCAATGTATTCTTTTAATATTTTTTCTTTATTTTTGAATTCGTCATCTATGTATGCTCTGTTCACTGCTTGATTGGGCATTATAGGATTACCAATATTGTGTAGTTATTTTCCTTCAATATCAAAGTCACCATTATCAATTTGCTTAAATCCATTACCAGGAGGTCCTGGAGGACCAGCGATTGCTCTTTGAAATTTGCTGGAGCTTCTTCCGAACTTGTCAACACTCACTTTGCTAATAAATTAAATTTTGTTCTCGCAACTCTTCCACAATCGAATTTATTTCATTTTTATGGTTGTTATGTCCTGACGTCTCAGATGCAATTAAAAGTCTTAATCTATCTACAAGCTCATTTGGATTGTCCCAATACACATATTCAATAGGATTTGCTGAGTAGATTATTGCAGGCGAATTATTCATGTATGCGTTTCCAACTTTCTTGTTTTTACTTTTTGTCATACTCTGAATCAATGGTTTGATGATTTTCTTATACTTTGTTCCTCTATTACCTTTTACTTGCGAATCTATATCATGATTTCTCCAGTGAGCGCATGTTTTCTGTAATATTTTCTGATACTGCTCTTAATCTTGACTTGTATAAACATTCCTTCGAGGGTTCTTATGCAGAACAAGTTCAAGAAGACCCGCAGTTTCATGGAAAATTTCTTCATCAATTACAATATTGTTGTCATCGTTAATTTGAAAATTTGATTTCCCCAACTTATTTGAATTCGAATCAACGTCAAAGTATGGGCCAAAGATCTTATCATGATCTGAATTCGAAATTAAAGCTCCGTTGATCGGAGTACTTTCATTGAAGCTATTTGCAGGTGTTTTAAATGAAGAATCGTCTTCAGCTATCATTGAATTTAATAATGGTGAATTTAAATCTTCCTGTGGTGTAATATCTTCATCTTGTGCTTCTTCTTCTTCTCTTAGACTTTTAAATTGAAGACGACGTTTTACAGCGGGTGATTTTATTTCTTTTAACTCGCCATTCATGGTTTCATTATTTTTCGCGATTTTGCGTAAGGGTTCAACAATTGTCTTAAACGTGTTTTCAATTTCAGTATCTTTAACAAATTTTCCAGTTTTGAGGAGCATATATTTTTTCTTCAAGGCTTCTTTTGTCTTTATAAGATTTTTAAGTGTTTTTATATTGGTATCCATATCTATAAAGAGTAGTTGAGTGCAGAGCGGTTAATCAGAGCACATCCAATAGGAACGAGCGAATATAGGGCAGTTCAATACAGGGCTGCACAATACAGGGCAGTTTAATACAGGGCTGTTCAATACAGGGCTATTTAATACAGAGCTGTTCAATACCGGGCTGTTCATACAGGGCTTATCAAAACAGGTTAGTTTTAAGATAGGTGTATTAATATGAGAAGCAGTTTAATGACTGATTTGATTTATAAGATTACTGTTTCTTTAAATGATTTTGTATACCGACCATTTTTAACGCAACTATTTTTATCGATAACTAGAAATCCATACAATTCTTTCCAGCACTCTGAACATAGCTCTTTAAATTGTTTAAATGACATATCTGAATTTATGTGATCATTATAAATATGTTTCAAATTAAGATCATCTTGCTTGAAAAGAATAATGTAGTTAGCATTATCTCGAATCAAATGTTTTGGAATGTGTGTATATGATTGACATAAGTAGAAGCTATCTACTCCACTATGACGCCCCATACAGAAAAAGTCTCTTATAGTATTTTGTTTTTCCCAAGCCACATCATCAAATATAAAAACTGAATTTGGTTTAGCCTTAGATGGCAGCATAATTTCACAATTATTTGAAAATTCGTAATACTGCATTCCTTTTATTGATTTGATAAGTTTTTTTAGGTATGCATATTTTGGTTGATGTAATGATTTCGAATATATGTAAATGTTTTCAAACTTTAAAACATTGACATCTAAAAGAATGCTTAACATAACGTTAGTTTTCCCACAATTAGATGGACCTACAATTATTCCTCGAATACTATTAGGAAATAATTGACCATGCTTCTTTTTTTGTTTTACATCCCCATCAAAATTTTGTATGCACATAGATTGTTGCTGCCTTACAAAATTCATTTTGTTGAATGAAGCTTTTCATATAAATCTACATGTTTTATAAACATTATTTCACAATAGTTTCTTGCGTCTTATACAACAGTTATATAATGCTTAATTTTGGAATAACATCATTCAGTTCTAATAATTCAGTTCAGGGAAAAAAAAATAAATAAATAAATCGGGTAGCACAACGGCTCGTGAAGAACCAGGGCCTAGTGACTAACAACTCGCAACCATTTCTGTGTGCGCCTGTCGACAGGAATGGAAGGGACCTACAATTTTATGCCGAATCCGAACGGCTAGACGCGAAGCACTTATTCGTGACAAGTGATACTCTTGGAGGATTTGTCAATTCCTCGCAAGAGGCAGTAGACCTGAAAAAAAACTTTTTAGGTTTTAAGGTGGACAAGGGTGGGAAGCGAACCCAGAACCTCCAGCGTGACAGTCGAACGCACTAACCATTACGCTACGGGCTACTACTCAGTTCAGGGAAACGGATTGGTTAATTCATTAATAAACAAGCTTCCATTTGAATTACATCTGCCCTCTTATAATTTTTGTGGTCCTAAACTTAAAGAGCGTCTTGCTAGAGGGGATTGGGGAATTAATCAACTAGATGAAGCTTGTCGGGAACACGATATAGCATACAGTTAAAGTAATAATTTTAATTACAGACATACAGCCGATAAAATTTTATCAGAAAAATCTTGGCAGAGGTTCAAAGCTAAGGATTCATCGTTATCAGAAAAACTAAATAGTCTTTTGGTTACTAACATGATGAAGGCTAAATCATCTCTCGGAATGGGTATAACATTAAAAACAAAGACAAAGAAAACCCGTCAGTGTTCTCGGATTAAGAAAACTAATTTATTCAAAAATGCAGTATTATCAGGATTATCAGCTGTAGGTTCTCTAACCGATGGTGTTGCAGGAATGGTAAAAGCTATAAGCGATTCAAAGATTGGTAGAAAACAGTTGGAAGAAAACAAACGACATAATAAAGCTATGGAAACAATAAAACTCAAACAGGGAAAGGGTCCTTATCTAAAGCCATGTAAAAGTGGTTTGGGGTTATTTTTAAGTCCACAAGAATCAGAAAACTATTAAAAGTGCTACCCAACCGTCCTCTCACTAACATTGATATATTTAATTTTGGTAAGAACTATATACCAAATTTCCGAGGTGTTTTCATGAGGGATACATTGCCAACCAAACCATTTAAAATGGAAATTGGAATCGTAAATTTAGATAATAATAATGGGGTCGGTACACATTGGGTAGCTTATATCAAAAAAAATAATAATGTTAAATATTTTGATAGCTTTGGTAATTTAAGACTTCCTCAGGAAATAGTAAGATACTTGAATGCATATAATATCTACTACAATCATAAATGCTTACAGCGCTATAATACCTTTAATTGTGGACACTTATGTTTAGAGTTTCTTGTAAATCAAAATAAATAAGCTATACGATATAACTTTTGTTTCATTTCTTTCACACCGATAATGTCGATAACACTTACGCTGAGCGGAAACAAGTCTACTCTCACAACAGAGTACTTCCCACCAATAGTTTTAGACTCAAATTTTGTGTGTGGATTAGTGGATTTTCAAACATACATACAACTCCATACCTAACGTAGATGTAATGAATAACTTATTTCATGTAGGTAATGATCTAATAGTGCTTCCTGTTGGCTCTTACGAAATTAAAGATATAAATAATTATGTTCAAGAAGAGCTTAAAGAAAAAAATAGTACAGCAAGTATAAAGATTAGAGCAAATAACAACACTTTAAAATGTGAAATATATTCCACCGAAGATATAGATTTTTCACATACACGTATCAGATCTTTAAGTTGATATCAATCGTGTAAATACAGTGAGAGTTGAGTGTGACTTAATTGATGGAACATTTATAAAAAGTCAACCTGCTCATATACTACATCAATTTGCAATCAAAGTCAGCCCAGGGTATAAAATAATTGAGGTTCCTAAAAATGTTATTTATCTACCTGTGAACGCGAAGAAGATAAGATCAATAACAATAAGTTTGTTAGATCAAGACGGAAACCTTATTAACTTTTGAGGTGAATTAATAACGATACGGTTACACCTTAATCATCAAAAATGATAATTTATAATGCTATCCCTGATGCTTCTAATTTCTATAAAAGACTGGATTCACCTAAGCCTATAATCAATACTTCATCAACTCCTAAAGCGAGAGTACAAACGTTAACAGCAGAAAACCAATCGTTTTTATTATCATTAGGATTCGAATTGAAGAATGAATATATAACTTAAAACAGTAAGATATGCTGAATATTTTGCAAGAACCAGCATTTGATGATAGTATTTCAAAATACGAATATTATTCATATTCACCGTAATTATATAATTTTGGTAAAAATGACATCATCCACATCTGCGTGCAACATCAAAATCTCAATATATTACCTTCAGAAAGTTACATTTATGTTGAGGGGACTTTATCGAAAAATGATGGATCGGAAATCAAAAAGACAAAGCTTGTAAGCAATTGTATAGCATTCCTATTTGATGAAATCCGATATGAACTGAATGGTATTGAAAAAGATAGCAATCGTAATGTAATGTGGGGATCACAACTTCTATTAAAAATTATATTTCCTTGAGTCAAAATGAAAGCGTAATATTGTATAATGGAGGCTGGTGTCCGAATTCTTCAGTAAACTTAGATGGATCACATTTTAATTTTTGCTTGCCACTCAATAAACTTTTGGGTTTTGCCGAGGATTTCAAAAAGAGAATCCCACCTGTTTTGATCATTGTAATGTCACCAACATCAAAGCATATTTAAATTCTGACGTTTATCCATATGAAGACCAAAATATTTCATTTGAAAAAATGACTTTAGTATTCTTTATCATATGTACAGTGAGTTTAGAAGAAATTATTATAATTGCCCTGTTGCAGAGCCATTGCTAACAAGAAATCTCTTCAAGTCACAAGCACCTATTTTTGTGATTGATTGTAGATATCAGGATGAAATAATGAAAACTGGACCAGTTGATATTCGTTTGGAAATAAAAACAGCTAAGGAATTACCATCAAATACATCGGCGTATTGCTTAATGTTGCATAATCGAATTACAAACTATAATCCTCTTACTCAATTAGTTTCTCGAAAGATTTTAATGATTTAGTTTAATACAACTCTAAATCAAGAACACATCAAGCTCAGCATTGCCGTTCATCATTGATATTCAAGGTTTTAGAGGACCTATTAATAAGTTTATAGTTAAAGAAATAGCTATTATGCGTGATCGTAACCATCACCACTTCCTAATTACACCTCCGTTTGAATTTATGCATTTATCAACGTCATTGAAAAGACAAGCAAAATGGCTCTACCAAAAGCATCATGGTTTGCACTGGAATGGCGGATTCACCAAATATCAAAAAGTAAAAGAATTTATTCGAGATAATATTATAAATCGCATCGTTTATGTTAAAGGCGATGAAAAATTACAATGGATAAAGCACCTTTTAAATGAAAACGTTGATGTAATAAATGTTGAAAATATAAACTGCCCCAGCTTCAAAGAACTAAAAAGACTTTTTCCAAGCGAACCAAGATGCTTATCACATAGCAAATGTTGTGCCTTCCAAAATGTTTTCTTATTGAATACGTTTTTAGACAGTCAGCTTTCACAACAGTTTTCCTTACTTTTTTTTTCTGTTTTTAGGAAATAAGAAGCACATTGTAACATTTTTTTTTTTATTTTAATTTTAATTTTTATTTTTAAGTTTTTATTCTTAAATATGTATTATAAGTTTTTCATGTAAATTTTTTACAATTTTCTTAAAAAAAAAAATAAAAATAAATAAATATAATTTACTTAAAACTAAGAGGGACTGTTTTTATTAAGTAAGTCTAAAATGACCCCAAGCATAGGTACTTATACCATCTTCTTTTATAAATCTCTTGTCATCTTGATGATTGAGAACTATTTTATTAAGCTGTTCGGTGTATATTTGATGAACCCGAGATCGAAAAATAAACATTTCTCCGTGATATACTCGCTTACTATATAAGCAATCTTTATAGCTAAATGTATATCTTTAAGAGCTATCTTTTTCACGCCTTTAGCTTTTTTTACTTCAGTCTCTTCCACTGAATAGGAGTACAATTTCGATCTCAGGCCTATAAATTCTTTCATTATTTTGCTTGAATTTTCATCCTTCATCATACCCAAGACTTTTTTATTTTTCAACAGCATATTGTAGGGATTATCTATTTTGTATTCAGAAGTATCAAAATACAATTCTTCATCCTTTAAGTCGTTGTGAAAATCTTCAGTTTTTATTGTATAAATGAAATACTCCGTGTCCATGTAATTAAGTTGTAGGTTATGTTCATACTTAGGTTTCATATAACTATAGGGAAAGTCATACATTTTCCACTTTGAAAACTCTAAGACACAAAATCCTAAGTATAAAGGCTTGTTATAATAGGTAATAGCTCTTTTCATTTGAATGACCACCATGTTTTTTGTTAACTTGGTCAAACTATGGAAATTCGGTCTTGCTATCAGAGCTCTTGCTCCAAGACGCTTATGCTTATTTTCCCAAGAAGTTTTTTTTTTTTTTTTTTTATATTAAGCGCGTGCAAAAGGGGCTGTGACTACCCTTAAGATGATACACACAGCACGAGCGATTAGGTAGATTGGAGGGGATTTAAAATACACATTGGTTTTGAACGTCTGTAGATCACAATGGGAGGGGAAAATTGAGCTGGGTAGAGCATTCCACATTCGAGTAGTGCGACTAAAGAAAGAATCTCTGTACTTAACAGTACGTCCGAAATTGGGCTCAAGGGTAAACTGATGGGCATTCCTAGAAGCGCGAGTATTACGGTTGAATTGTTTAAGGGGAGGAATGCAACTGGAAATAACGGTAAAATAACGAAAAACATGAAACATTTCGACGGTGCTCAAGAGATGAGAATGTTTCTCTCTCTCTTCTCAATTCTATCCAATAAACTCAAGTGGGTTATTGGAGCACCTGCCCAAATGTGCGAGTTATACTCAAGTTTTGGACGAATAAAGGCTTTGTAGATCACAGCCAGATCAGAAGGGGAGAAAAATTTCTTGCATCGACGGAGAAAACCTAAACACTTAGCAGCATTTTTGGCGATGTCGAATATGTGGTCGTTCCATAAAAGGTGGTCTGTGACACACATACCGAGGACTGAAAGCTTTTCGGTTTCCTCAATGCAAGTGCCACTCAGGATAGTGGCATGGGGGGTGGGTTTCGTTTTAACGACAGTAGACAGCATTGAGTTTTTGAAGCATTAAATTGTACACGACTTTTTATTCCCCAATGGACAATGCTGTCGAGATCAGAATTTAGTGAGCTTATCATACGGTGCCGTTCAAGTTCCACATCCGAAGGACATGGATGAGAATCTGTAAACGAATATGAGAAGCTGAGGGTACTGTCGTCAGCGAAACAATTTAATGGATTAGAAGTTTCAGATAAAAGATCGTTTATGAATATAAGGAAGAGAGTCGGAGACAGAACGGAGTCCTGGGGCACACCAGCATTTATTTTGTGAATTTCAGACTTGAAACAATCTAATACAACTTGTATTGAACGGTCCGAAAGGTAATTTCTAATCCAACGAAGAAGAGATTCATCGATACCAAATGCACGCATTTTTGATAAGAGAGCTTGATGCCAAACTCTATCAAATGCTTTAGAAATATCAAGCGCAATAATCTTACTTTCTCCAAAACGATGTAAAGATTTGTGCCACTCTTCGGTGAGATATACCATCAGATCACCAGTGGACCTATTGCTACGAAAGCCGTCCTGCCGGTCATTAAGAAGCTTTCGTTCTTCGAGATATTTCTTTAGCTGAAAATTAATCAGCGTTTCCATGACCTTGGAAAGAAGGGACGTAAGCGCAATTGGCCGATAGTTGGAGGGGGAAGAAGACACGCCTTTTTTAGGGACAGGCTGGACAAATGCTGTTTTCCATCCACTCGGAAAGAGCCCAGTAGAGTAGGACAGATGGAAAAGCTTACGCAGTGGTTTTGCCAGCGTTGGAGAACACCTCTTCAGAACAATGGGAGGGATACTATCCGGGCCAGCGGATTTGTGTATATCGAGATCTTTCAGAACTCTGGCAACTGCACGAGTGCGGAAGAAGATTTGTCCCATAAAATCATTTACGCTCTCAAGTACAGGAGGAGTCATAACACTTTCAGGCAGCGACGAATTAACAGCAAACTGTGCTGAAAGCAAATTGGCTTTATCGATTGAGCTGACAAAAGGAGTATCGTTGAAGACGAGCGTTGGAACCGAGGACGAGGTGGTGTTTCGTATGTTTTTTACAAATGACCAAAAATTTTTACTACCTTTGGGACATTATAGAATTTTTTGCCGTAATTTTTAATCATGTAAAAATTTGGTTCGTCGAATATGAACGTTACAGGTCTTTCTAGCTTGTTGAAGCTTTTTCCGGTTTTCCTCAGTAGGGTTGGCTTTATAACTTCGGAAGCTTACTTCCCTAACCCTAATAACCTCTTTACAGCTCGAATCAAACCATGAGTTTTCTTTGGGTTTGATAGGTTTCACCCTATTCGGGATAAAATTTCTCATTCCACAAAGAATTAAGTTTGTAATCATATCTGCACTGGAATCTACGTCGCTATCGAGGAAGCATAGTGACCAGTTAAAGTTCCTGAAGAAAACATTGAGACCGTCCCAGTTGGCTTTCTCATACTGCCAAACGGTTCTCTTGGGAGTTTTTTCTTTAACTGTGTGTTGGTGGCACGAGAAATTCGCAGATTTGACACAATGGTCTGATGTGCCTAGGGGCGATAATACACTTATAGTGTATTTATCAGGGTCAGAAGTAAGAAACAAATCTAGAGTGTTGGCGGATTGACCTGCAACGTCAGGAATCCGAGTAGGCTCGTCGACCAGCTGAGTTAGGTTGTTTATCTAAGCAAAAATCTCAACATACCTTCCTTCGGGTGTTGTCTGACCCGAATAGCGTAGCCACGAAGAATTATGTACATTGAAATCGCCCGTAACAACGATTTCACTGTGCGGAAAATGGGAAATAATTCTCTGGATGGAGTCGGATAGTGCATCGAATTCGTTGGAAGTCGAATTACTATCCAAACTAGGACTACGATAAATAAAACAAGTATGGATGATGGGCTTATGGATGGTGAATTTAAACCACATGAAATTAAAGTTCGTATTCAAACATGAACCATATTGTGGTTGAAGCTGATAAGCTACATCACTGCGAACATACACGGCGAGACCATGATGTGGAAAAAATAGAGGCACTAAGCTATAACCATGAAGGCTGAATTCCGAGTGATCGGTATTTTCCCCTACCTGGGTTTCACTTAGTGCCAAAACAGCTGGCCTGTTTTTCACAGTATGGACAAATGCAGCACAAAAATTCTGCCTCAGTCCCCGAATGTTGCTGTAGTCAACCCTAAATTCACCCACCATTACAATAAACAGACATAAAAAACCAAATCAGACAGTTATCTATGCTGATATCAAGTTTGGGCCCCAAATGACTTCACAGTACAATACTACTAGTGTTATGCCTAAAAAAGCAGTGTACTGATCCGCCCCTGGATACACAAAATCAATAACAGCAATTTATCTGATATGCTTCGGCTTAGTCCATCATAAGAATTGCATGTAATGATACATACATATACTACATATAATAACTAAGCCAAAGCACTGTGAGTGAAGTGGAAAGGAGAAATTAGGAATTACCGCTGTGCTATGCCTGTTTGTGGTTTGAGCATCATAAACGTCGCTACACGGGTGCACTTTTGTTGTTGTTTTTATGCACTGCCACTTGCACTTTTTTTATTTGTAACTTGTTTAAGTATTTATGTAGTCTATTGATTCTATTGATTTGCGCGGCGCGATTTGTGTTGGTTTTGTATTTCTAATTTTTGTATTTATTATATTTTAGAGGGTAATGGATATTTTATTTATTTATTTTTTTATAATAAGCGGCAACAGGAGGAAAAAAAAAAACAGAATATTGCAATTGATAGGGTTATTGACTAGGAAGTTCACAACGTAATTCACAATCCTACACACGTCCACTCACGGTGGGTTGCAGATCGGAACTCCACAATCTTACAATCTTAACGTCTTTTCGCTTGCCTACATTTTCCATAGTTTTTCCGAAAACACTATTGTTCATTAGTTTGAAAAAAATTTTCTCGAAATCACTGGTGGCTAGAGTTCGATGTTTATTATTCAAGTCTATATACCTTTGAAGCCAACGCGACTGTTTAAATTCTAAAACCCCATTAATAATACATTGCTGAAGAGTCTTATAATGAATAACACAATTGCGCTTTGGTGTTAAATCTGCAACAAGTTTATAAAATTTTGAATTATTAACTTTTTTTGTTTTGCACGCAAAATGGCAAATCATTGTGTAAATCATGAAGAGAATTGGGGTATTCCAAGTCAACTTCAAAAATATATCCTATTTCTGATTCGTCTGAAATATTCATTATATCAATGTTTTCAAAATCTGTAACCCATCTTATCATAGAATATGGAAGAGGACATGACATAGCCCAACTATACAAATTGTTTGCATCAATATGCATTAAATATTGAGATTCTTTTTCTTTATCATAGCTCTCCATATATTTGTTGTTTGCAACAGTATGTCGATGAGAGCATTGAGATATACCCCCTCTTATCCCCTTTTTTATAAAATTATATATGTCAATATCTTGAATAAGCTCAAGATTGATTTTCGTTGTTCTTAGCATAGCATCCCAAGATAACCCCGGGGCTGTATAAAAATGACAGGAATCTAGCTTGTAAATATTTTTACAATTACTCCTGAAATTTTCAAAAATATCTGCTAAGAGAAGAACATCAGTTTTCAAATATAACTTCATATAGTCTCAAAGGTGTTGACATTTAAAAGTATTCCATACTTCTTTGGCATGATTATACTCATCTAAAGAGCAAGGTTCTCCAGTTAACTTATTATCAAAGTTCTGTTGAGGAGGAAGATTTTTTTCTTTAATACAGAGCTGTTCAATACCGGGCTGTTCATACAGGGCTTATCAAAACAGGGTAGTTTTAAGATAGGTGTATTAATATGAGAAGCAGTTTAATGACTGATTTGATTTATAAGATTACTGTTTCTTTAAATGATTTTGTATACCGACCATTTTTAACGCAACTATTTTTATCGATAACTAGAAATCCATACAATTCTTTCCAGCACTCTGAACATAGCTCTTTAAATTGTTTAAATGACATATCTGAATTTATGTGATCATTATAAATATGTTTCAAATTAAGATCATCTTGCTTGAAAAGAATAATGTAGTTAGCATTATCTCGAATCAAATGTTTTGGAATGTGTGTATATGATTGACATAAGTAGAAGCTATCTACTCCACTATGACGCCCCATACAGAAAAAGTCTCTTATAGTATTTTGTTTTTCCCAAGCCACATCATCAAATATAAAAACTGAATTTGGTTTAGCCTTAGATGGCAGCATAATTTCCCAATTATTTGAAAATTCGTAATACTGCATTCCTTTTATTGATTTGATAAGTTTTTTTAGGTATGCATATTTTGGTTGATGTAATGATTTCGAATATATGTAAATGTTTTCAAACTTTAAACCATTGACATCTAAAAGAATGCTTAACATAACGTTAGTTTTCCCACAATTAGATGGACCTACAATTATTCCTCGAATACTATTAGGAAATAATTGACCATGCTTCTTTTTTTGTTTTACATCCCCATCAAAATTTTGTATGCACATAGATTGTTGCTGCCTTACAAAATTCATTTTGTTGAATGAAGCTTTTCATATAAATCTACATGTTTTATAAACATTATTTCACAATAGTTTCTTGCGTCTTATACAACAGTTATATAATGCTTAATTTTGGAATAACATCATTCAGTTCTAATAATTCAGTTCAGGGAAACGGATTGGTTAATTCATTAATAAACAAGCTTCCATTTGAATTACATCTGCCCTCTTATAATTTTTGTGGTCCTAAACTTAAAGAGCGTCTTGCTAGAGGGGATTGGGGAATTAATCAACTAGATGAAGCTTGTCGGGAACACGATATAGCATACAGTTAAAGTAATAATTTTAATTACAGACATACAGCCGATAAAATTTTATCAGAAAAATCTTGGCAGAGGTTCAAAGCTAAGGATTCATCGTTATCAGAAAAACTAAATAGTCTTTTGGTTACTAACATGATGAAGGCTAAATCATCTCTCGGAATGGGTATAACATTAAAAACAAAGACAAAGAAAAACCGTCAGTGTTCTCGGATTAAGAAAACTAATTTATTCAAAAATGCAGTAAAAAAAGCTAAATCGGCAATCAAAAACCTGAACATAGAAGACCCCAATAAACTAGGCAAGACTGCCTTACATGCAGCTAGACAAATTATTAAGAAAAAGCGAAGTAGTATTACATTACCTAGAGTAATACCTTTTACCATTACTGCCGATCTCGGCAGGATTATCAGCTGTAGGTTCTCTAACCGATGGTGTTGCAGGAATGGTAAAAGCTATAAGCGATTCAAAGATTGGTAGAAAACAGTTGGAAGAAAACAAACGACATAATAAAGCTATGGAAACAATAAAACTCAAACAGGGAAAGGGTCCTTATCTAAAGCCATGTAAAAGTGGTTTGGGGTTATTTTTAAGTCCACAAGAATCAGAAAACTATTAAAAGTGCTACCCAACCGTCCTCTCACTAACATTGATATATTTAATTTTGGTAAGAACTATATACCAAATTTCCGAGGTGTTTTCATGAGGGATACATTGCCAACCAAACCATTTAAAATGGAAAGTGGAATCGTAAATTTAGATAATAATAATGGGGTCGGTACACATTGGGTAGCTTATATCAAAAAAAATAATAATGTTAAATATTTTGATAGCTTTGGTAATTTAAGACTTCCTCAGGAAATAGTAAGATACTTGAATGCATATAATATCTACTACAATCATAAATGCTTACAGCGCTATAATACCTTTAATTGTGGACACTTATGTTTAGAGTTTCTTGTAAATCAAAATAAATAAGCTATACGATATAACTTTTGTTTCATTTCTTTCACACCGATAATGTCGATAACACTTACGCTGAGCGGAAACAAGTCTACTCTCACAACAGAGTACTTCCCACCAATAGTTTTAGACTCAAATTTTGTGTGTGGATTAGTGGATTTTCAAACATACATACAACTCCATACCTAACGTAGATGTAATGAATAACTTATTTCATGTAGGTAATGATCTAATAGTGCTTCCTGTTGGCTCTTACGAAATTGAAGATATAAATAATTATGTTCAAGAAGAGCTTAAAGAAAAAAATAGTACAGCAAGTATAAAGATTAGAGCAAATAACAACACTTTAAAATGTGAAATATATTCCACCGAAGATATAGATTTTTCACATACACGTATCAGATCTTTAAGTTGATATCAATCGTGTAAATACAGTGAGAGTTGAGTGTGACTTAATTGATGGAACATTTATAAAAAGTCAACCTGCTCATATACTACATCAATTTGCAATCAAAGTCAGCCCAGGGTATAAAATAATTGAGGTTCCTAAAAATGTTATTTATCTACCTGTGAACGCGAAGAAGATAAGATCAATAACAATAAGTTTGTTAGATCAAGACGGAAGCCTTATTAACTTTCGAGGTGAATTAATAACGATACGGTTACACCTTAATCATCAAAAATGATAATTTATAACACTATCCCTGATGCTTCTAATTTCTATAAAAGACTGGATTCACCTAAGCCTATAATCAATACTTCATCAACTCCTAAAGCGAGAGTACAAACGTTAACAGCAGAAAACCAATCGTTTTTATTATCATTAGGCTTCGAATTGAAGAAAAGAGAAGAATGAATATATAACTTAAAACAGTAAGATATGCTGAATATTTTTCAAGAACCAGCATTTGATGATAGTATTTCAAAATACGAATATCATTCATATTCACCGTATTTATATAATTTTGGTAAAAATGACATCATCCACATCTGCGTGCAACATCAAAATCTCAATATATTACCTTCAGAAAGTAACATTTATGTTGAGGGGACCTTATCGAAAAATGATGGATCGGAAATCAAAAAGACAAAGCTTGTAAGCAATTGTATAGCATTCCTATTTGATGAAATCCGATATGAACTGAATGGTATTGAAAAAGATAGCAATCGTAATGTAATGTGGGGATCACAACTTCTATTAAAAATTATATTTCCTTGAGTCAAAATGAAAGCGTAATATTGTATAATGGAGGCTGGTGTCCGAATTCTTCAGTAAACTTAGATGGATCACATTTTAATTTTTGCTTGCCACTCAATAAACTTTTGGGTTTTGCCGAGGATTTCAAAAAAATTATTCCTAACGTGCGACATGACCTTATTCTAACGCGTTCTCGTACTGATGAAAATTCACTAATAGCTGATGAGCAAGCGAAGATAACATTACTCAAAGTTCAGTGGAAAGTGCCACATGTTCATCTAACTGATTCTTTGAAATTAAAACTATTCAAATCTATAAATGATAATTACATCATGAAAATCGCCTGTCGTAATTGGCGATTTACCTACTAGTGACCATCATATTTGGAAAGTAAAGACAACTTCCCAAGTTGAGAAGCCTAGATATATTATTGTTGCCTTACAAACTAACAAGAGAAATCAACTGAAAGAGAATCCCACCTATTTTGATCATTGTAATGTCACCAACAAAGCATATTTAAATTCTGACGTTTATCCATATGAAGACCAAAATATTTCATTTGAAAAAATAACTTTAGTATTCTTTATCATATGTACAGTGAGTTTAGAAGAAATTATTATAATTGCCCTGTTGCAGAGCCATTGCTAACAAGAAATCTCTTCAAGTCACAAGCACCTATTTTTGTGATTGATTGTAGACATCAGGATGAAATAATGAAAACTGGACCAGTTGATATTCGTTTGGAAATAAAAACAGCTAAGGAATTACCATCAAATACATCGGCGTATTGCTTAATGTTGCATAATCGAATTACAAACTATAATCCTCTTACTCAAATAGTTTCTCGAAAGATTTTAATGATTTAGTTTAATACAACTCTAAATCAAGAACACATCAAGCTCAGCAATGCCGTTCATCATTGATATTCAAGGTTTTAGAGGACCCAATAATAAGTTTATAGTTAAAGAAATAGCTATTATGCGTGATCGTAACCATCACCACTTCCTAATTACACCTCCGTTTGAATTTATGCATTTATCAACGTCATTGAAAAGACAAGCAAAATGGCTCTACCAAAAGCATCATGGTTTGCACTGGAATGGCGGATTCACCAAATATCAAAAAGTAAAAGAATTTATTCGAGATAATATTATAAATCGCATCGTTTATGTTAAAGGCGATGAAAAATTACAATGGATAAAGCACCTTTTAAATGAAAACGTTGATGTAATAAATGTTGAAAATATAAACTGCCCCAGCTTCAAAGAACTAAAAAGACTTTTTCCAAGCGAACCAAGATGCTTATCACATAGCAAATGTTGTGCCCTCCAAAATGTATTCTTATTGAATACGTTTTTAGACAGTCAGCTTTCACAACAGTTTTCCTAACTTTTTTTTTCTGTTTTTAAGAAATAAGAAGCACATTGTAACATTTTTTTTTTATTTTAATTTTAATTTTTATTTTTAAGTTTTTATTCTTAAATATGTATTATAAGTTTTTCATGTAAATTTTTTACAATTTTCTTAAAAAAAAAAAATAAAAATAAATAAATATAATTTACTTAAAACTAAGAGGGACTGTTTTTATTAAGTTAGTCTAAAATGACCCCAAGCATAGGTACTTATACCATCTTCTCTTATAAATCTCTTGTCATCTTGATGATTGAGAACTATTTTATTAAGCTGTTCGGTGTATATTTGATGAGCCCGAGATCGAAAAATAAACATTTCTCCGTGATATACTCGCTTACTATATAAGCAATCTTTATAGCTAAATGTATATCTTTAAGAGCTATCTTTTTCACGCCTTTAGCTTTTTTTACTTCAGTCTCTTCCACTGAATAGGAGTACATTTTCGATCTCAGGCCTATAAATTCTTTCATTATTTTGCTTGAATTTTCATCCTTCATCATACCCAAGACTTTTTTATTTTTCAACAGCATATTCTAGGGATTATCTATTTTGTATTCAGAAGTATCAAAATACAATTCTATATCATCCTTTAAGTCGTTGTAAAAATCTTTATTGTATAAATGAAAGACTCCGTGTCCATGTAATTAAGTTTAAGGTTATGTTCATACTTAGGTTTCATATAACTATAGTGAAAGTCATACATTTTCCACTTTGAAAACTCTAAGACACAAAATCCTAAGTATAAAGGCTTGTTATAATAGGTACTAGCATGTTTTTTGTTAACTTGGTCAAACTATGGAAATTCGGTCTTCCTATCAGAGCTCTTGCTCCAAGACGCTTATGCTTATTTTCCCAAGAAGTTACAATCTTAACGTCTTTTATCTTGTCTACATTTTCCATGGTTTTTCCGAAAACACTATTGTTCATTAGTTTGAAAAAAATTTTCTCGAAATCACTGGTGGCTAGAGTTCGATGTTTATTATTCAAGTCTATATACCTTTGAAGCCAACGCGACTGTTTAAATTCTAAAACCCCATTAATAATACATTGCTGAAGAGTCTTATAATGAATAACACAATTGCGGTTTGTTGTTAAATCTGCAATAAGTTTATAAAATTTTGAATTATTAACTTTTTTTTTTTGCACGCAAAATGGCAAATCATTGTGTAAATCATGAAGAGAATTGGGGTATTCCAAGTCAACTTCAAAAATATATCCTATTTCTGATTCGTCTGAAATATTCATTACATCAGTGTTTTCAAAATCTGTAACCCATCTGATCATAGAATATGGAAGAGGACATGACATAGCCCAACTATACAAATTGTTTGCATCAATATGCATTAAATATTGAGATTCTTTTTCTTTATCATAGCTCTCCATATATTTGTTGTTTGCAACAGTATGTCGATGAGAGCATTGAGATATACCCCCTCTTATCCCCTTTTTTATAAAATTATATATGTCAATATCTTGAATAAGCTCAAGATTGATTTTCGTTGTTCTTAGCATAGCATCCCAAGATAACCCCGGGGCTGTATAAAAATGACAGGAATCTAGCTTGTAAATATTTTTACAAATACTCCTGAAATTTTCAAAAATATCTGCTAAGAGAAGAACATCAGTTTTCAAATACAACTTCATATAGTCTCAAAGGTGTTGACATTTAAAAGTATTTCATACTTCTTTGGCATGATTATACTCATCTAAAGAGCAAGGTTCTCCAGTTAACTTATTTTCAAAGTTCTGTTGAGGAGGAAGATTTTTTTCTTCTAAGCTTTGCCATGACTTTATGTGATCATATGGAAATATTCCTTTCCTAGTCAGAAGCTTAAACTCTTCTTCAACTGGAAAGTTAGATTTCATGATTTTGAAGTCACTAGCTTTTAGATTCCTTGCTAATGAATGAAGACTAGAAGACATGAATCGGAATGAATCTAAAAACCTTAATTCAAAGGTTTTTTTATCGGGTAAATAGATTGTCTTCGATACAGAAACATATTTTTCTTTATTTAGAGGAATAACAGAGATATAACCCTTAAGTGAAGCTAGTTCTTTAATCAATAAATTACAATCATAACCCGAGAAGTTGTGGAAAAAATTAGTAAAGAATTTCGGTTTTTTATAGACTAAATTGCATGAATTATGTGCTGGACCATTATATTTACCAGTGTAATGACAATGGTCAGCAACTAGATCTGAACTTAAACTTTTATTGCAAATATGTCACATCGGACAGCTCTTTTGGTAGCTTAAATCTATTTCGAAAAATTTATCAATCGGTTTGGCTTTGATACTAAATAATTCCAAACAGTCCCTCACTAGAGAATTTAAAAAATCTTCAGTGCAATTTCTACCTCTAAATGATTTGAATTTACTCAATGTAGTATTATAAGACTTAATATAATATGCACTAGCGCACGGAACATGTTTTTGCAAAAAATTATTTGTACCTTGTACCGTCACATCTTCCAGTATGCATTCGAAATCTGCATACACGACGAATGGGACATTCATCTCCCTTTCAGGATGATCAAATCTTAAAATGTCCTTATCTTCTTTGGGCATCTTGGTGACCATCCTGCAGCATTCACTTTTGTGAGATGTAATGCTAGCTTCCGATCTGAATCCCAGCAAACATGTATCGCAAAACCAAGTCCTTCCATAGTAATTTTTAACTTGGTTTGATATAAGTCTAAAAATAAAACAGAAAAATTGTTATTTGAATTAAGAGATAAGCCTTACATTTATAGGGTAGCTTACCTTGATATATTTTGTATCCATATATAATGAGACACCTTTTCTTTCTGTAAAAGAAGCAAATTTATGTGATTTTGCTTCTCGTGACTCGTTATATAATACGGTCCTATAACAGCTTTCTTCTCCTCATCGAGCCCAAAAACGTTTACGCTGATGTTTGGATTAAGCCTTTCAAAATGGATGATGTCCTCTATTTTCATCGGAAACTGTAGACTTCCGAAACCTAACCTGTGACCATTCTTGTACAAAACTGTTGCATTGATGTTGTTAATTCCATAAGTGTCCGGTTTTTTCAAATTGCTCTTGCCTTTACTGAAGAGAGCGGAGATTATTGCCCATTTAAAGCAATATACATCCTTGTTTCGAACATTTATGCTTGCCCTATTTCTTAAAACAAATTCAGGTAATTGTAAATATCTTGATGCTTTTATGGGTGTATATTTGTTTATGTTGATTTCAACATGTAATATTCTGAGCAATGCCCAACCACTATCATTTTCTTGGAACTCTTTGGATTTGGTATTGATTTCATCCACCATATCCGTGAACGCGAGTGAGAGCTCCGAATTTGAGAGCGCTATTTCCATTTTTGTATTAAATGATTTAATACTCAGCTGCATTTCGTCTTCGGAATTGAACTTAACAAATTCGCCAAAGAGTTCTAGGTTGAACTTGATGCAGGCCAATTTTTTTAAATGCTCTGACAGCTTCTTTAGTATAGCCTCTTTTGCCTCGTTCAAAAATTTAGTGGGGCTTAAATTATCCTCCCTCTTATTTGGATAGATAAGCGTTTCAATTCTACCCATGAAAGAACTTTCACAACGCGAAAGTCGTCTGAATCTAATGTAGAACTAAGCCTTTTATGTTGGAAATTATTTTCATGTTTTTTTAAGTCACCTTCCACTTCTACCTCACAAATTTAACACCATTTCTTTTCAGTTGTTTACTGGTTGTCAATTTCCATTTCCGTAAAAATTCCCTTAATGAGATTTAAATGGACGCTGTCCTTAATACGCTCGTTTCATTGACAAAAAACTACATTTTTTTCATAGATTTCACAATATTTTTTAGCAGGGGCAGCTTGTTCATCACAATATATTTTTGCAGGGGCAACTTGTTCATCACAATGTTTTTTGCAGGGGCAGCTGGTTCATCACATTCCATGTCATTAAATAGCTCGTGAGCCAACAAAGAATGATAGTTGGTTTTGATATGATCACACCACTGCCCCGAAACAACACTTTTTTCGCACAAATTACAAAAGTCTTGTAGCACTGGTTTTTCAATCAAAATGGCATGAAGGTTCCTCAAATGCCTCCGTAAATTGGAACTTCTATTAAAATCTTTAGCGCAAATTTCGCACAAAAACGATTTCATTTTGAATTTAAGTTGTTATTTTTATTAAAAAAAGGATTTAAAACAGAGCTGACTGAGCACACGATCGTACTGGGCGAGGAATTCTTTAAGAATAAGAATATTTTTAAAGACAACAAATCAAATCTCAGTTTACTCATACATTTTAAAATTTTCAATGATGAGCAAGATCCTAATTTAATAACGCGAGCGTCAACCGATATATACATATATGTGAACTCATAAAAATGTACACTTTATGACTTTCAGTTATCTAAGTGAAATGAAAAACTCAAAACCCATTCTTATCAAGGAAAACTGTATTGGTAATTGGATCCTCAAGTATAATAAAATTCTTAATTTTTCCTCTTATCTATAAATCATATATTTTTTAATGACTTTCACTTGACTAAATTACCGAATATACAGTGCTGCCAAAAACATTCCGGATTTTTCCTCAGTATAATGCTTTTCTTAATATCAAGTAGAAAACTAATAACTTTCCATAGGTTTTCCATAATTTGTAAAGGGTATGAGACAATTTAATAATAACCTTAAAAATAAAATGCTACGATGACAAGAACAATAAAAAAAATATATTTTATAAAGTTATTCAATTACATGCCTGTGCAAAACTAAACGGATTTCAGGGAGATTGCGAGTCTCGATGTTAAAGCAGCGGTTTTTTCGAGTCTTTTGACTCACGCCGTAGATTAAACAGACTTTACAAGTTGAGAGCTGTGTTAGTTGAAATTTTATAGTGCAGAAAATGGCTAAAACACGTTATAGCAATGCGATTCAATACAAGGTAATAGAAAAGTTCCAAGCCGGTACAAAACAAAATTTAATATCTGAAATATTGCAAATTCCAACGTCAACGGTTTGTGACATCATTACAAAATTTAGAAGCGGGAAATCAGTAGAAGCAGATTATTTTGGTGGACGCCCTCGCAAAACAACTGTTTAAACTGATAGGCGCATAAAGAATTTTATGCTTAAAGACCCTTTTGCAACTTCAAAGAAAATTTGTGATGAACTAAATCTACCTATAGGGCAAAGTACGGTAAGGAAGCGTTTATGAGATTTCGGTCTTTTTGCATTTCGACCAGCGAAGAAACCTCTTCTTACTGCTAAACATCTTAGAAAAAGGTAAGCCATGAAAGGTGTTTGGAAAAGACTTTAAATTCCTAATCAAAATATTTAACTCAGGGTTGAATTTGCAAAAAATCATCTTAACTGGTCTTTAAACAAATGAAGGAGCGTGCTTTTCAGTGATGAAAACAAATTCAACTTGTTTTACTCCGATGGTGCAAGGACAGTAAGGCGCTCAAAAGGTACGCGATTAAAGCCTGCAAATGTACTCCCTACAGTTAAGCACGGTGGAGCCTCGGTGATGGTTTGGGGTTGTTTTTAAAGGCGCAGGCTGCGGTCCAATACACCAAATCACAGGAATTATGGACCGTTTACAATATAAGGACATTTTGGAGTCAGTAATGCTTTCATATGCAGAGGAAGAAATGCCTTTGCGTTGGGTTTTTCAGCAGGATAATGACCCCAAACATTCTTCAAAGCTGCTAAAAGAGTGGTTTGCGACTAAAAATATTCGTGTTTTAGAATAGCCGTCTCAATCACCCGATCTAAACCCAATTGAAAACTTGTGGGCCATTTTAAAAAGGCGGGTTGGGAAAAAAAGCACACGTCAACAACTTTTCTTTTTGCAGCCTTGAAAAATGAATGGGAGAATACTCCTGCTTCTATTTTCGAAAATTTAATTCAGTTAATGCCTCATCGATGTCGAGCTGTGATAAAAAATAGTGGTTACTGGACAAAATATTAAATACAAAATAATAATTAATTGTACAAGATAAAATCCGGTTAGTTTGTCACATTAAAATTCTGAATCAACTTTAAATTTTGACTATAAGTTTTTGTTTTAATGGATAATTTACCATGTTTTTTGTTTAAAATGATACAATTGTTTAATAAAAATGGCGAAAAATTACAAATAATTGATTTGTTCATTTTTATCTCACAAACCAACTCTCAATGCAGTTGACCAAAAAAATCCGGAATGTTTTTGACACCACTGTAAATACTTAAGTCCATCGCTGTTAAACACCTCAATATTCCGAAATAAAAACAAAAAGTCCTGATATCTAGTATAAGAAAATTTTATTTATTGATACTTATTCATAAGCATTTTTTTTTATAATTTACATATTCAGGCACGCGAAGAAATTTGTGTATACCCCAACGAACAATTTTTGAATATGTACGATGGGCACAATAAAAGGCCGAAATCTTCCCTGTCTATCCCGAAGCTTATTGAATCTCTAAATTCAATTTGATGTATGTTTAATATGCGTGTTGAGTTGACAAACGTTCCACTGCTATCCAGAAATATTTCAACATACACCCGGTCATCCTCGGGGGTTATATACAGCACCGCATGCCTTGCGGAAACAAGGCCCATGGGTATCACTAGGTTGTTTGATAAACAACTGCCATTCCCCACTTCAATTCTCCCTTTGTGTAAAGGTATTTTCACCTGAGATACCACATACACCAGCATCCACTGCGAATTTTGTTTAAAGTTGATACCACAGATAAGCAATACCTAGATGGGAATCTACGGCTGTCAATTCGGTTTGCCTACAAGCTCAAACGTCAAATGGCCGTGGTAAACATCGGATTTTTGCACTAGTGTACGTGCAGACGACCGTGGTGAAAATCGGATTTTTGCACTAGTGTACGTGAAAAAAAATCCGAGTTTCACCTCGGTTCGTGAACAAAATGGCGGATAATATAAGAATCCAAGGGTTTGTTTAAATGTGCTAGGTTCTTGTATGCCGATTTCCTTTCGACGATTGCAGATTAATTTTTTTTGTTGTAAGGAAGTCGCAAAAAAGTCGTGTAGCCGGTGTGATTTTTGATCATTTTTTCTAAACAAATCAAATTTTGCTATCACAGATTTGATTTTTTTGTTGAAATGAAAGTTACATTAAGGTTTAACTACATATACCTACCTACTTTTGCAAAAAAGTACAAAAGTGAGAATTTAAAATGTTCGCTAAAGAAACCTTCTTGCAAGAAAACATACAAAAATTGTTTTGACAGAAAACGTAGTATAACATCTTATTGGCTGTAGAGCTACTAGCGATGTTGTATTTGTAATGCCTGTAAAATCGTACTGTACTATGGACGGCTTTTGTGATAAAACACGCCTATTGTGTTTTTTCCTCAATCAGAATTGACTTTATTGCAGTTTTTGCAATGAAGAACAGATGAGATTCACACCATTGTGGGTGCTTTCTTTTATCCCCATACAAATTAATTCTGGCAGATGAAGGTTTTGTTGGTTTTCCAAATGTTTCGCATCGGCTTAGGAGACCATTTTTGTTGCAACACAATTTAAATTGTGTAAAGGATCTTTCAAATCAACGTTAAAGGCTCTTCCAAACCAATGTGAAACATTCGTTGCGGCGAAGAAACATTCGCATGTCAAAATTTATTTACATGGTGATAAATGAGAGTGCCCACACCAACGCGGCGAAGAAACATATGAATTATTTTTGACTGACGAATGTTTCTTCGCCGCAACGAATGTTTCGCATTGGTTTGGGTGAGCCTTAAATCGGAGCGAAACACTCACGACAACAAAACATTCACTTTTTAAAATTAAGTTACATGAAAATAATTGAGAGTAGGTACCCACAATGAAAGCGGTGCGATTTTCCATATGAACCCGATGACTGACAAAAATGTTGTCCACGCATCGGTTTGGGGGACCTTAAATTAATTTCTAAAAATTTACGTCGGAATTTGACCATGATGCAATCCAACCCCTTACGTATAAATTAAAATAATTTCATATATTAAGTGTGTCTGTACCCCAAAACTAAGAATATAGTAGCTGTCAAATTTGCCATGGTGAATTTAATTTTTGTTGATTTCTCGAACCTTATTATTGGTTGGCGAGATGTTTTTATAATTATTGTGCTGTAGAGCTGAAAAAAATTTAAATTATGTTTTTAAATTTCATAAACATAATTAGGTCTTTTGCCCTTTGCTATACTCTGCTCAAACAGGGCCCCTTCGTAGGCGACAGAGTTCTACAAAAAGTTCTCATCGCGCATCGTTTGCCCAAGTAGCTTTTTGGCGAATTGGAAGAAAGAAACATGAAAGCACCAAAAGATTTTTCATTGAAATTCAAGGACTCGTTCAAGTTCCGCTTGCCATGCGGGCATTGTGCTTGGTGAAAAAATTATTTTTTTGTTAATTTATTTTTTAATGAAAATCACAAACACTGGAATACAAATCTTCGCACAGCACATTTATGAAAAAAAAAAAAAAATGAACTGTCAAACAAATCAAATTCACCGCGTTAAATTGTTGTTGCAGTTCACATCTATTCATCGACACGAAATGAAATTACAAAAACAACAATGTAAACAAATGGGTTTTGGGGGGTGATACGAACGAAAGATTCCTATCTAGGTATTGCTTATCTGTGGTTGATACTTTCCATTTTTGTTTTGTTTTAAAAAATTTAGAGCAAAGCTGAATACACGATCTTACTAGACGAGGAAGTCTTTAAGAATAAGAATATTTTTAACAGGACAGTAACTCAATAAGTCCCATACTTTACAATGATGAGCAGATCCCCGCCTCTTTTATAACGAGAGCATCAAAATTTACTGATAATTGAAGATTATTATAAGATAATCAATATTCACTGATATGAACTTATCAACTCATAAATATACACTTAATCACAAAATTATCAAAAAAAAAAAACTATATGGCTGTATTTTATTAAATCCATCGTTGGTCAATGACCTCCGTATTCCAGAACAAAAACAAAAACTCCTGATTTCGAGTATTAGAACATTATATTCAATTGGTATTTATATTTTTTTCTTCTATAATTAACTTAAATGTTTTACCCACTGGATGCAAGCAGAGTGAAGGATCCTTGATTTACTTCAGATACAGCGGCATCAGAGAATTTACTATAGCGCATTGGTAGGAAAATCTGAAAGAAACACATGAATTTTAAATAACCTGAAATTCACCTAAATCTGCCACAATTATCTCACCATTTTAAGTTATGCAACGTCTCAGTCCTTTAATCTCATTTCGTTTAAGTTCAAAAATCATCTTACAAGGCTTGAAATTAACCACTGCTTCAACTTCTAAAAGTTCTTCTTTGAAATTCATCATTGACTGTAAGAGATCTCCTTTACCGCAAGCGCTATTTATACAAAGTTTAAAGTAGCATTCATCAAATGAATATTCATATCTACGTACATATATTCGATTACACATTCAGACAAGCATGTACGATCAAGGTCTCCTTAAAGATTCAGAAAATCTAAACTTATAATGCAATGTTAGAATAAGCAAGTTCAAATACGTTTTCGAGAAAGGCTACACACCTAATTGGACAACGGAAATTTTTAAGATAAGAAAAGTAAACCTAACAAATCCATCAACATATCTCCTTGAAGATTTTAAAGGTCAACCTATCAGCGGATGTTTTTATGAAAAAGAATTAGAAAAGACTAAGTACCCTAATATTTATCTCGTTGGAAAAGTACTTAAAAGTAAGGGAGACAATGTATATGTTAAATGGCTTGGCTTCCCGCCGGCTAACAATTCATGGATTAATAAATAACAGTTATTATAAAAGACATAAAATATTTGTTTCCTTTCTATTCCCAAATTAGTTTTCCTGTCAGCATTATCTCCCTTCAACCTACCAATGCATCTAAAAGTCAATGAACTCACATATTATGACATATGATCCCACTACCATTCAAAACTCATATGAACATACCCCCCTAAATCTACCTACAAACCGTTCAAGAATTAATTTTTCTAGCATACATATATACTAGACTTCCACCACGTCAATCTTCAAGCAAAAACATACAAATATCTCTGCACATCTCTGGCCACAATTACACTCACGAAATCTAAATTCAACCCAAAACTCATTAGTTAGAACCACAAAAATCATCCCAAAAGTGCTCCATTGCTCAACTCCGATATTTTTACTACTTCATTGTTGTTGTATTTAACAAACATCAAATTTTCTCATCCCTTTTTCTATGCCCGAAAACTATATTTCCACAGCCCCAACAAAAGTTTTCTGACAAACACATTTTTCCTCTCATTTTCATCGATTTATCACGTTAAAATTTCTTTCAGTTCTAAAAATAGATCCTACACAATTCATCCACCTTTTTTCCTCGCATACGACACTCAATCCATTCTACATAGGCTCCTACACAACCACTGAGCTGAACACTAACTCTACTCCTCGAGGAGCAATTTTTGGTTTTAGGAGCAAATACTTTGTATGGAGGAGCAGCATTTATTGCTCAACTCCGATATTTATATTACTCATGAATTTAAAACTAATGTGGTCTTGTAGAAAACATTATAACAAAAAAGTTTATAATTGATGGTTTATTCATAAGTTGCACATTTTCAAAGTTATAAAGGAAAATAATAGGAAAAATTGGGTGATTTTAGCGTTTTTTTCACTGTTGCATTTTTTCTGCAGCGAGCACAGGTTTTTCGAAGTTGCAAACTTAGCTACAGACTATTCTAACATGCCCCAACAACATACCAAAAATGCAGAACTTCAACGCGCTTTGCGAATTTTTTTGTCGAATTTGACTGGGCTATATTAAAAGATGTAAAAAAAACATAAATATTACTCACATTCTTGTTTGTATACTTTTGTGCAACCAAAAATAGAATGATACAAGTTTGCTTTACTTTTGCAGTATTATTGCAGTATAATTACAATAATGAACACAAGTGATACCGAATTTCTACAGAAACATTACTGGTTTTATACAATAATGAACGCGATACTGGTACTGTTACTCTTTTTGAACTCGGCCTATGTATAGCCGCATAAAGACGAACAATTAATTATCATTATTAATAAAGCATTCAAACCGAAAAGAATTTGTTTTTATATCATGGCGATCTTGCCAGCGGGGCCATATTTAACATGTTACATCTTGTAATGTCAGAGAGTTCCTCTAAGTCATTGAAGAAGTGTCTCCTGAAGAGCCTGCTTCTAAGATGAAATAGTGCAGAGCAGGAGTACCTCATGTATCTCCTCATCGCCACACCCTCTACATAAGTCATCGATACTGAGCTTCATCTATTTCTTGTGTTAACCCAGTTGGTTGTGTCCAGTGGTAATGCTCACGAGAAGAGATAGACACTTTTTTCAGTTGGGTGATCTTGTCGGTCTTTTGTTTGTTGAAATAAGGCCATAATTTTCTGCTTATAACACAGGTGTCGAGCGAGCTACATCTCTTGTTAGTTGTGGCTAGAACTTTACTCTCAATTACCCACTTAAGATTACCGGGTGGGATCTGAACTGTTGAGTCTGCTTGATTAAGATCAAGTGATGATCCCATTCTTGCCAGTTCGTCAGCACTTTCATTTCCTGGAACACCACTGTGGTCAGGAACCCAACAGTGTCTTATGTTGTGCTGTGTACCAAGAACCCTTAGCTCTTTACGACAGCAAGTAACAAGCTTTGATTTATTTTCAATGGCAGTAATTCCTTTTATTGCTGCTTGGCTGTCAATGAAAAAGGTGATATCAGCATGTGGTAATAGTCCAAGGGTTTCTGAAAAGAGCCTTGCTCCAACACCAGTATTTATCTTGGAACCGTCGGCGTCGGTATATATTGCTATCATCAATTCGCTGGTTAATGGCTCGCTGATTAAATTTGCCAATCCTCTCTGCTAGGAAAAGAGGTCCTGAACGGCTTGTAAAAGTCTAAACGGGGAGTTATGTGGTCAGTACATACCATATTTCCCATGTATTTCTGCAGGATCTGCGCGTGACCTATAATACTATGCTTCCAGCTACCGGTTTGGCTAAGCCGAAGTGCGCTCGTGGCTGTCGATTTTTGTACAAATAGGTCAAGGCGTATTAAATTTAATATAACTTCGAAACCCGCTGTGAGGTGCACCTCATAGCCCCAGTGATTCCAATACATGCCATGCTTTATACTTAGGTCATGATTTTGAGGTTGGTAACTTTGTCCAGTGCATTCCACCAGACTACGTTACCCTATGTCAGTACAGGTCTAACTATGGTCGTAAGCTTGATAATTTTAGGGCTTGGTCCCCAGGTCTTACCAAATATCCTGTTACGGGAGTAAAATGCGACTCCAATTCAATTTCTTATCCAAGATCACACCAAGCTATTTTGCGTGATCGGAGATTTTGAGTTGGGTTCCTTCGAAAGAATGAAACTTAGAAAAACGGTATTTTTCTTTTGTTCGTAAAAAGGACTAGTTCGGTTTTTTGCGGATTAACCGCTAGGCCAAAATTGCTAGTCCTTGTACTCACTATTGAAAGCCATTTTTCTTTTCGCTAATAGTGGAGAGAAATTTACCTGTCGCTAGTAATGCTAGGACATCAGCACATGCAATTACTTTGACTCCACTGTGTTTTAGTCTCACAAGAACTGCGTTCAACACGAGTGTCCAGAGAAGCTGAGAAAGGACCCCACCATGTGGGGTTCCTCTGGAAGTAATACTTTGATCTTTACTCCTCCTAACTCTGAGTTGATCTGTCTGTTTCTTAACATGAACATTATCCATCTGATGATGGTGCTATTCACATTAAGAATCACGAGTGCTCTCTCCACCGCCTCGTTTTGAACATTTTTGAAGGCTCCTTTAATATCTAGAAAGGCAGCAAGGGAGTATTCTTTGTCTTTGAGCGTTTTTTCAATTGTGCTGACGAGACTATGTAGTGCTGTCTCAACACTTTAACTTTTGTATAAGTATGCTTCTGGGCTCAGTGTGTTGCGTATATATATATATCTATTAGTCTTTTAAATGTTTTTAAGAAAAACGACGTGAGTCTAATGGGTCTGAAATCTTTAGCGGCTTGGCTTTCCAGCTTTCGGAATAAATACCAGTTTGACTTCTTGACACGCTTAAGGCACATATCCTAATATGGGGCTACTTAGGAATATGTTTTTTAAGTGTGGGATTACACGGTCTTCACATTTTTGAAGCATCATGGGAAAGATACCGTCTAAACCCGATGACTTATACGGTGAAAAGGAGTTAATAGTCCATTTTATTATTTTATTCTTCCGTAATTTGGTGTCTGTTGGTGTTGCGTTCTCTATGCAGAGCTCTACTTTGTGGGTTGTTATCCCCATTAGAGGTGCAACCAGGAAAGTATGCGTTTACCAGGAATTCCAGTGTTTCGCTTCACTATTCTGTCCAATATCCATTGGGTTCCTTAAGAGAGCCTAGATTTGGTCCCTAAGCAAGTATTTTTCTGAGTCTTGCTGATTCATTGGTACTGTCAACTTGACTGCAGAAGTTTCTCCATAAGCTACGATTGGCTTTTTGAGTTTCCATATTGAATTTCTTTTGATTAGATATGTAAGTTTTCCATTCACTATCTATTCTTGTGCGCTTGGCAAGATTAAAAAGTCTTCTTGTTTCTTTCCTGATGTTGCCAATTTCAACCGTCCACCAGGGTAGTTTCCTATTACCCTTACCCCATGTTTTTGCTGGACAACCTTTTTCGAATGCTTTACCGAGAAGCTATGGTAGCTAGCCGCTACCAGTGAAGCTCTCAGTAGCTTTCTCTATAATCTCGGGTTTTCATCGCATAACTACAAATCTTTTTTATTTCAGTTTCTACTTCCCTAATTAAAATATCCCAGTTGATTCTTATGGGATTTTTAAAAAATTTACGAAGATCTGGAGTGTCAGGTATTAAGAATTCTATGAGGTAATGGTCAGAGAATGATTCCTCCTTTAATACCTTCCACTGGTCTATGAAAATTGTATCTTAGTTGCTTAGAAAAGTTACGTCAAGTACCTCTTTTCGAGTTTTGGCAAGAAAAGTGGGCTCATTCTCTCTATTCGCTACCAAAATATTATTTTCTATAATAAATTCAAAAAGTAACTCACCCCTATCGTTGATATCAGTTCTCCCCGACTGCAAATGGTGGGCGTTGGCACCACAGCCCATAACAGCGTCCCATTTCTCCAGATCAGCACGTTCAATGAGTTGATTTGTCATTTCAGCTGGTAGTCCGCTTTAATCCCATCACCCGGCATTAAATATGATGCTATGACTAGTGGTGGAAGTCCGGCTCGTTCAAGTTTCACCGTCGTTTGGTCTAAGCAACTGTGTGCTACGATACAAGCTCTAACACTACTGTTAATACCTGCATTTGTAGTCTTATACAGCGTCAGTTCTTTGGAATGTAAGCCCATAATTCTGCCACATGCAATCCAGGATTCTTGAGCAAGGGCAATATCTACTTGTCTATCCTCCATGATGTAGACTAGGTTGGCACTGGCGGCTTTACTGTGCTTGAGATTAATTTGGATTACCTCCATATTGTTTTTTTTTTTTTTTTTTTTTTTTTATATATTCCACGCGCGCAAAAGGGGTTATGGCTACCATTAAAATGTTTTTAACACAGCACGAGCGATTAGGTAAGTAGGAGAGGATTTAGAAGGAGATACCGATGCACATTGGTTTTGAACGTTTGCACATCGAAATGGGAGGGGAAAGTCGAGTCAGGTAAAGCATTCCACATTCGTGTGGTGCGACTGAAGAAAGAATCTCTGTACATTACAGTACGTCCGAAGTTGGGCTCGAGGGTGAACTGATGGGCATTCCTAGAAGCGCGAGTATTACGGTTGAATTTTTTAAGGGGGGGAATGCAACTGGCTATTTCACTAGAACACTGATTATAATAATAGCGATAAAATAGAGAAAGACACGAAACATTACGGCGGTGTTCAAGAGATGTAATTGTTTCTGTTATAGATCTTTCGCCTATCATTTTTAAAGCTCTCTTTTGAATTCTGTCCAACAAACTCAAGTGAGTTCTTGGAGCTCCTGCCCAAACATGAGAATTGTACTCAAGTTTTGGACGAATAAAGGCTTTGTAGATCACAGCCAGATCAGAAGGGGAAAAAAACTTCTTGCATCTACGGAGAAAACCTAAACACTTAGCAGCGTTTTTGGCGACATCAAATATGTGGTCATTCCACAAAAGGTGGTCTGTGACACACATACCGAGAACTGAGAGCTGTTCGGTTTCCTCGATGCAAGTGCCGCTCATGGATAGCGGCATTGGGGGTGGGTTTCGCTTTAACGACAGGAGACAACATTGAGTTTTAGAAGCATTAAATTCTACGCGGTTTTTGATTCCCCATTGGACAATGCTGTCGAGATCAGAATTTAGTGAGCTTATCATACACTGCCGTTCAAGTTCCACATCCGAAGGACATGGATGAGAATCTGTAAACGAATATGAGAAACTGAGGGTACTATCGTCAGCAAAACAGTTTAATGGATTAGAAGTTTCAGACAAAAGATCATTTATAAAAATAAGGAAGAGAGTCGGAGACAAAACGGAGCCCTGGGGCACACCAGCATTTATTTTGTGGATTTCAGACTTGAAACCGTCCAATACGACTTGTATTGAACGGTCCGAAAGGTAATTTCTAATCCAACGAAGAAGAGGTTCATCGAAACCAAATGCGCGCATTTTCGATAAGAGAGCTTGGTGCCAAACTCTATCAAACGCTTTTGAAATATCAAGTGCAATAATCTTACTTTCTCCAAAACGATGTAAAGATTTGTTCCACTGTTCGGTGAGATATACCATCAGATCACCAGTGGACCTATTGCTACGAAAGCCGTACTGCCGGTCATTAAGAAGCTTTCGTTCCTCGAGATATTTCTTGAGCTGGAAATTAATCAGCGTTTCCATGACCTTGGAAAGAAGGGACGTAAGTGCAATTGGCCGATAGTTAGAGGGTGAAGAAGATACGCCTTTTTTAGGGACAGGCTGGAGAAATGCTGTTTTGCATCCACTCGGATAGAGACCAGTAGAGTAGGACAGATGGAAAAGCTTACGCAGTGGTTTTGCCAGCGTTGAAGAACACCTCTTCAGAACAATGGGAGGGATACCATCCGGGCCAGCGGATTTGTGTACATCGAGATCCTTTAGAATTCTAGCAACTGCACGAGTGCGAAAGAAGATTTGTCCCATAAAATCATTTACGCTCTCAAGTACAGGAAGAGTCATAACACTTTCTGGCAGCATCGAATTAACAGCAAACTGTGCTGCAAGCAAATTGGCTTTATCTTGCGAGCTGACAAAAGGAGTATCATTGAAGACGAGCGTTGGAACCGAGGTCGAGGTGGTATTTCGTATGTTTTTTACAAATGACCAAAGATTTTTACTACCTTTGGGACATTGTAGTATTTTTTGTCGTAATTTTTGATCATGTTAAAATTTGGTTCTTCGAATATGAACGTTACAGGTCTTTCTAGCTTGTTGAAACTGTTTCCGGTCTTCCTCTGTAGGCTTGGCTTTATCACATCGGAAACTTACTTCTCTAACCCTAATAACCTCTTTACAGCTCGAATCAAACCATGAGTTTTCTTTGGGTTTGATAGATTTCACCCTATTCGGGATAAAATTTCTCATTCCACAAAGAATCAAGTTTGTAATCATATCTGCACTGGCGTCAACATCACTATCGAGGAAGCATAGTGACCAGTTAAAGCTCTTGAAGAAATTATTGAGACCGTCCCAGTTGGCTTTCTCGTATTGCCAAACGGTTCTCTTTGGGATTTTTTCTTTAACTGTGATTTGGTGGCAGGAGAAATTTGCAGATATGACACAATGGTCTGATGAGCCTAGAGGAGATAATACACTAATAGTGTATTTATTCGGGTCAGAGGTAAGGAACAAGTCTAGAGTGTTGGCGATTTGACCTGCAATGTCAGGAATCCGAGTAGTCTCGTCAACAAGCTGAGTCAGGTGGTTTAACTCAGCAAAAATCTCGACATACCTTCCTTCGGGTGTTGTCTGACCAGAATAGCGTAGCCACGAAGAATTTTGTACATTGAAATCGCCCGTAACAACGATTTCACTGTGCGGATAATGGGAAACAATTATCAGGATTGAATCGGACAGCGCATCGAATTCGTTAGAAGTCGAATTACTATCCAAACTTGGGCTACGATAAATGAAACATGTATGTATGATGTGCTTATTGACGGTGAATTTTAACCACATGAAGTTAAAGTTTGTATTTAAACAAGGGCCATATTGTGGTTGAAGCTGATAAGCCACATCATTACGTACATATATTGCGAGACCGTGGTGTAGGAAAAATAAAGGCACTAAGCTATAACCAGGTAGGCTAAATTCGGAGTAATCTGAATTTTCACCTACCTGGGTTTCACTTAGTGCCAAGACTGCTGGCCTGTTTTTTACAGTATGTACGTACACAGCACAGAAATTCTTTCTCAGCCCCCGAATGTTGCTAATATCGACCCTAAATTCACCTACCATTACGAAAAAACAAACGTTAAAAACCAAATCAGACAGTTATCTATGCTGATATTGAGTTTGGTACCCAATAAAACTTCACAATACAAAACACTACCAGTGTTATGGCTTAGTAGTATGTATTGATCCGCCCCTGGAAACCCAAAACCAATATCAGCAATTTGTCTGATTTACTTCGACTCAATCAATTACATACATTATATGAGATGAGCCATACATTGTATGTAATGACTAAGCCGAAAGCAATGTGAATGATGAGGGAAGGAGAGATAAGGAAAATTTACCGCTTGCTGATTTTAGTTTTGTGGAGCATCAGGTTCATGGGCATGGTGCACTTTTGTTGTTGTTTTTGTACACAAGCACAAGCACTGGAACTGACACTGGCACTTTCTTTTTATTGCAATTTTTTTTGTGTATTTTATTATTTTATTAGGCTATTGATTTTGATTAGGCAGGGATTTATCGATTTATTATTTAAATTTCACACTGATAAAGGTGATGGTATATGGACAGAGGTTGGTTTAATATTTTTTTTTTTTTTTTTAATTTGTTTGTTTAATTTTTTGTTGGGGTATTGGCCGCGGTAAAGTTTTCAACTTCCGACACGTCTGGTCGCGGTGGGATGCGATTCGGTTTTAAACCTCCCTCCCCTATAGTAACCTTTTTCTTGGTGCGAAGACGCGCCATCAATTTGTCTATGAAGTGGTATTGATTTGTGATTAAGGATCACAATCAATTCTGTGCCATTTTTTTTTTTTTTTTTTTTTATATTCCACGCGCGCAAAAAGGGTTATGGCTACCCTTAAAATGTTTTTAACACAGCACGAGCGAGGATTTAGAAGGAGATACCGATGCACATTGGTTTTAAACGTTTGCACATCGAAATGGGAGGGGAAAGTCGAGTCAGGTAAAACATTCCACATTCGTGTGGTGCGACTGAAGAAAGAATCTATGTACATTACAGTACGTCCGAAGTTGGGCTCGAGGGTGAACTGATGGGCATTCCTAGAAGCGCGAGTATTACGGTTGAATTTTTTAAGGGGGGAATGCAACTGGCTATTTCACTAGAACACTGATTATAATAATAGCGATAAAATAGAGAAAGACACGAAACATTACGGCGGTGTTCGAGAGATATAATTGTTTCTGTTATAGATCTTTCGCCTTTCATTTTTAAAGTTCTCTTTTGAATTCTGTCCAACAAACTCAAGTGAGTTTTTGAAGCTCCTGCCAAACATGAGAATTGTACTCAAGTTTTGGACGAATAACGGCTTTGTAGATCACAGCCAGATCAGAAGGGGAAAAAACTTCTTGCATCTACGGAGAAAACCTAAACACTTAGCAGCGTTTTTGGCGACATCAAATATGTGGTCATTCCAAAAAAGGTGGTCTGTGACACACATGGATAGCGGCATTGGGGGTGGGTTTCGCTTTAACGACAGGAGACAACATTGAGTTTTAGTAGCATTAAATTCTACGCGGTTTTTGATTCCCCATTGGACAATGCTGTCGAGGTCAGAATTTAGTGAGCTTATCATACGCTGCCGTTCAAGTTCCACATCCGAAGGACATGGATGAGAATCTGTAAACGAATATGAGAAGCTGAGGGTACTATCGTCAGCAAAACAGTTTAATGGATTAGAAGTTTCAGACAAAAGATCATTTATAAAAATAAGGAAGAGAGTCGGTGACAAAACGGAGCCCTGGGGCACACCAGCATTTATTTTGTGGATTTCAGACTTGAAACCGTCCAATACGACTTGTATTGAACGGTCCGAAAGGTAATTTCTAATCCAACGAAGAAGAGGTTCATCGAAACCAAATGCGCGCATTTTCGATAAGAGAGCTTGGTGCCAAACTCTATCAAACGCTTTTGAAATATCAAGTGCAATAATCTTACTTTCTCCAAAACGATGTAAAGATTTGTTCCACTGTTCGGTGAGATATACCATCAGATCACCAGTGGACCTATTGCTACGAAAGCCGTACTGCCGATCATTAAGAAGCTTTCGTTCCTCGAGATATTTCTTGAGCTGGAAATTAATCAGCGTTTCCATGACCTTGGAAAGAAGGGACGTAAATGCAATTGGTCGATAGTTAGAGGGTGAAGAAGATACGCATTTTTTAGGCACAGGCTGGACAAATGCTGTTTTCCATCCACTCGGATAGAGAATGTTGCTAATATCGACCCTAAATTCACCTACCATTACGAAAAAACAAACGTTAAAAACCAAATCAGACAGTTATCTATGCTGATATTGAGTTTGGTACCCAATAAAACTTCACAATACAAAACACTACCAGTGTTATGGCTTAGTAGTATGTATTGATCCGCCCCTGGAAACCCAAAACCAATATCAGCAATTTGTCTGATTTACTTCGACTCAATCAATTACATACATTATATGAGATGAGCCATACATTGTATGTAATGACTAAGCCGAAAGCAATGTGAATGATGAGGGAAGGAGAGATAAGGAAAATTTACCGCTTGCTGATTTTAGTTTTGTGGAGCATCAGGTTCATGGGCATGGTGCACTTTTGTTGTTGTTTTTGTACACAAGCACAAGCACTGGAACTGACACTGGCACTTTCTTTTTATTGCAATTTTTTTTGTGTATTTTATTATTTTATTAGGCTATTGATTTTGATTAGGCAGGGATTTATCGATTTATTATTTAAATTTCACACTGATAAAGGTGATGGTATATGGACAGAGGTTGGTTTAATATTTTTTTTTTTTTTTTTTAATTTGTTTGTTTAATTTTTTGTTGGGGTATTGGCCGCGGTAAAGTTTTCAACTTCCGACACGTCTGGTCGCGGTGGGATGCGATTCGGTTTTAAACCTCCCTCCCCTATAGTAACCTTTCTCTTGGTGCGAAGACGCGCCATCAATTTGTCTATGAAGTGGTATTGATTTGTGATTAAGGATCACAATCAATTCTGTGCCATTTTTTTTTTTTTTTTTTTTTATATTCCACGCGCGCAAAAAGGGTTATGGCTACCCTTAAAATGTTTTTAACACAGCACGAGCGAGGATTTAGAAGGAGATACCGATGCACATTGGTTTTAAACGTTTGCACATCGAAATGGGAGGGGAAAGTCGAGTCAGGTAAAACATTCCACATTCGTGTGGTGCGACTGAAGAAAGAATCTATGTACATTACAGTACGTCCGAAGTTGGGCTCGAGGGTGAACTGATGGGCATTCCTAGAAGCGCGAGTATTACGGTTGAATTTTTTAAGGGGGGAATGCAACTGGCTATTTCACTAGAACACTGATTATAATAATAGCGATAAAATAGAGAAAGACACGAAACATTACGGCGGTGTTCGAGAGATATAATTGTTTCTGTTATAGATCTTTCGCCTTTCATTTTTAAAGTTCTCTTTTGAATTCTGTCCAACAAACTCAAGTGAGTTTTTGAAGCTCCTGCCAAACATGAGAATTGAACTCAAGTTTTGGACGAATAACGGCTTTGTAGATCACAGCCAGATCAGAAGGGGAAAAAACTTCTTGCATCTACGGAGAAAACCTAAACACTTAGCAGCGTTTTTGGCGACATCAAATATGTGGTCATTCCAAAAAAGGTGGTCTGTGACACACATGGATAGCGGCATTGGGGGTGGGTTTCGCTTTAACGACAGGAGACAACATTGAGTTTTAGTAGCATTAAATTCTACGCGGTTTTTGATTCCCCATTGGACAATGCTGTCGAGGTCAGAATTTAGTGAGCTTATCATACGCTGCCGTTCAAGTTCCACATCCGAAGGACATGGATGAGAATCTGTAAACGAATATGAGAAGCTGAGGGTACTATCGTCAGCAAAACAGTTTAATGGATTAGAAGCTTCAGACAAAAGATCATTTATAAAAATAAGGAAGAGAGTCGGTGACAAAACGGAGCCCTGGGGCACACCAGCATTTATTTTGTGGATTTCAGACTTGAAACCGTCCAATACGACTTGTATTGAACGGTCCCAAAGGTAATTTCTAATCCAAAGAAGAAGAGGTTCATCGAAACCAAATGCGCGCATTTTCGATAAGAGAGCTTGGTGCCAAACTCTATCAAACGCTTTTGAAATATCAAGTGCAATAATCTTACTTTCTCCAAAACGATGTAAAGATTTGTTCCACTGTTCGGTGAGATATACCATCAGATCACCAGTGGACCTATTGCTACGAAAGCCGTACTGCCGATCATTAAGAAGCTTTCGTTCCTCGAGATATTTCTTGAGCTGGAAATTAATCAGCGTTTCCATGACCTTGGAAAGAAGGGACGTAAATGCAATTGGTCGATAGTTAGAGGGTGAAGAAGATACGCATTTTTTAGGCACAGGCTGGACAAATGCTGTTTTCCATCCACTCGGATAGAGACCAGTAGAGTAGGACAGATGGAAAAGCTTACGCAGTGGTTTTTCCAGCGTTGCAGAACACAACTTCAGAACAATGGGAGGGATACTATCCGGGCCAGCGGATTTGTGTACATCGAGATCCTTTAGAACTCTAGCAACTGCACGAGTGCGAAAGAAGATTTGTTCCATAAAATCATTTACGCTCTCCAGTACAGGTAGAGTCATAACACATAACACTTTCTGGCAGCGTCGAATTAACAGCAAACTGTGCTGCAAGCAAATCGGCTTTATCTTGCGAGCTGACAAAAGGAGTATCATTGAAGACGAGCGTTGGAACCGAGGACGAGGTGGTATTTCGTATGTTTTTTACAAATGACCAAACATTTTTACTACCTTTGGGACATTGTAGTATTTTTGCCGTAATTTTTGATCATGTAAAAATTTGGTTCTTCGAATATGAACGTTACAGGTCTTTCTAGCTTGTTGTTGGTTTTCCTCAGTAGGGTTGGGCTTATAACATCGGAAGCTTACTTCTCTAACCCTAATAACCTCTTTACAGCTCGAATCAAACTATGAGTTTTCTTTGGCTTTGATAGATTTCACCCTATTCGGGATAAAATTTCTCATTCCACAAAGAATCAAGTTTGTAATCATATCTGCACTGGCGTCAACATCACTATCGAGGAAGCATAGTGACCAGTTAAAGCTCTTGAAGAAATTATTGAGACCGTCCCAGTTGGCTTTCTCGTATTGCCAAACGGTTCTCTTTGGGATTTTTTCTTTAACTGTGATTTGGTGGCACGATAAATTCGCAGATATGACACAATGGTCTGATGAGCCTAGAGGGTCAGAGGTAAGGAACAAGTCTAGAGTGTTGGCGATTTGACCTGGAACGTCAGGAATCAGAGTAGGCTCGTCAACAAGCTGAGTCGGGTGGTTTAACTCAGCAAAAATCTCGACATACCTTCCTTCGGGTGTTGTCTGACCAGAATAGCGGCCACGAAGAATTGTGTACATTGAAATCGCCCGTAACAACGATTTCACTGTGCGGATAATGAGAAACAATTTTCAGGATTGAATCGGACAGCGCATCGAATTCGTTAGAAGTCGAATTACTATCCAAACTTGGGCTACGATAAATGAAACATGTATGTATGATGTGCTTATTGACGCTGAATTTTAACCACATGAAGTTAAAGTTTGTATTTAAACAAGGGCCATATTGTGGTTGAAGCTGATAAGCCACATCATTACGTACATATATTGCGAGACCATGGTGTAGGAAAAATAAAGGCACTAAGCTATAACCAGGTAGGCTAAATTCGGAGTAATCAGAATTTTCACCTACCTGGGTTTCACTTAGTGCCAAGACTGCTGGCCTTTTTTTTACAGTATGTACGTACACAGCACAGAAATTTTTTCTCAGCCCCCGAATGTTGCTAATATCGACCCTAAATTCACCTACCATTACGAAAAAACAAACGTTAAAAGCCATCATTTGTTTGGTCGCCCATCTCAATTACCTCCCAGTTTTGACTAAGCTGATCGGTGTTGAGTGATCGATTCGATCCCTCGGGATGAGCGGTACCTTCATAATGAGTTTGGCTCTGCGTCTTGAAAATTCGCCGATTTCCTTCTTCTCCATGAGGCAAAGGTCAGCGTTTGGCCAGGGAGCTTTGGCTTTTCTAACAAATTTTTGTTCATCTTCACATGTCAGCATTTTTAAACTTGGAAGGTGCAGAGAGTACCGAAGAGAGGCGGCAGCCGACTTATGACGATAGCCTCATTTACCTCCTCATGGATCCGAAGTGCTATTAACTGAAACTGAACTTCCGTCAGTTTCAGTGTAGGATTTCCATAGTCTACTATGGCAACTTGTTTGCCTACTACAGCACCTTCGAAAGTCTGGCTTTTTTCCTGATGCTTTTTTCGGTGATTGCGTTCGTTAGTGAGTGCATGTCTTTCCTCGCTCGCTTGAACTAAACTGCATTAGCTTGTGGGTCACTGGAGGGCTTGGGGTTCACCTTAGACACTCCAAATGCAGTACTCCTAGGACTCAGATTATCGCGTTTGTCAGTTGTCTGCGATGCTGTCAGAAGTATTTATCTGGATCTGTCCAGAGCTTGCCGTTCCTTAACCGTTAGGGTTTCAGTGTTTTTGTTTGCTAGGATCCGGACAATCCTCGTATCGTTCCGTCTCTGTGTGCGTTGAGTTTGTCCTTCGTCGAGGAGTTCCTTTACCTTGCGTTGAATTGCGAGTTTTGCGTTGCACGGTAGGATTCTCCACGATTGTCATGTCAGTAGTGTCGCTGTTAATGGTAGAGTTCCCCATGTAGTTACCTGGTTGAGAGGAGCAAGAAGCATTTAGGTTGCATGTAGTGTCAGTACCCAGGATATTTCCCGTATGCCTCTTACTTCTCTCAGCCTCACCAGTAGCTACCTTCTCACCACACAGGCACGTAGGAAAAAATGGCTCCACGGAAAGTCTGTATGGTGTGTCGGGTAGAATAGTGGTGTCTTTCTTCACTGAGTTCGTCCGTCCATCGTGTTGTCTTGGTTGTGAAGAGGTAGACGCACCTAAGCTGCATGTGGGGTTAAGGCCCTGGATGATTCCCATGCGCGTCACCACTACAGCTACCTCTCTCGGGGGTATCTTTTCACCTGCCAGGCCTGCAGGAGCGGGTCTGGCAGGAGAGTTCAATAGTACGGTAGTTTGTTCAAGGTTATCATTGTTCGTAAGGGTCTTTGCTGGAGTAGTTGAGGAGAAAGTCCTTTTCGTTGTGTGGGTTTTACGAACACGCGAAGCTGGGGGTCTCATCAATTCACTCATGCTGGTGTTTTCCACAGGAGAAGCGTCCGCCAATGTATGGGCAGGTGGCCCATTCTTCATTGGGAGCTCCTTCTGGAGAAACGCACGTGCAAAGTGCAGTCATAAGCGTTCCGTTTCTGTCAGTTCATCCCGACCCCTCTTACCAAGTCTCTTGACTGCTCTCTTACAGTTGGAGATTTTACTCCTCCTGGAAGAAGTTGACAGTCTGGAAAGATTAGAGCTGGCGACGGAACAGCAGTCAATGATACTCTTACCATCACTGTCAACTGTGCCGATGCTGGCCCCATCCCAAACTTCGAGATTGGCAAAAGGGTTGAGGAGTATGTCCTTTTTCTCGTCCATCATTTTCACTGTGTTGTCAAATGTTTGTGTGTTGTTTGTCACTAGCGACGCCCTCGCCGGCAGCCGCGATTTCTGCCGACACTGTAGCTAAATTTTCTTTTGTTGTCTCTGTCATTGCTGTCTCTGTCATGCTTGTCATTGGTTTGGGTTACTTAGTTTGCCAAAATGTACAACTGACCAGCTGAGGATTTAAGAAATTAAATCTACAACTGGTCAGCTGAGGATTCAAACGTGAGCCTCCTCACCGCAACCAGATGAACCCTGTCTAGGGTGCTCGGGGGAGTCCTGTCTCGTATCCCATTATAATTTAGAGTCCTTACATGTTAGGCCTCTTACTTGACACCCGCAAATCCAGGGTTCTTGGATCAGCACCAAGGTTACCAGCTGTAAATTTTCACTTTATGAGGGCTGATGCCGCCTTAGCGTTGTGTAAATTAGCCTGGTGCTGGTTCCGCATCCATTCATTTTTGGTTTTAGGGAGTGGGTGGCAATGCCCCATCATCTGCAAGCAGATGGTCTTCCTCCTCTTCTGTCGGAAGCAGTTCTTCTTTGTCTTCCCGAATAGGAGAGAGGTCCATGCCCTTTAAGTCTCCGTCCGTTGGATGCCATGGAGGCATCCTCTTAAGGTACTGACTGACATCGAGTCTCAGATCTTCGGCATGGAGGACTCTCTCCATGTGATCCGCATACTCACTCGTGGTGACATCCCGCGGAGTGTTGAATTTTGTGTGGTTTTTGTTGTTTCTTTGTTTTGTTTGTTTCATATTTTGTTGCGCCATCTCAGAGCTCCGCATGATATGGTAACGTCATGGAAACTCTTTGATTCGACCTGGTTTCAAAGAGGTACCGTTAGAATAGTGTCTAAGTTTCTAAAGTATGAGTATCTAGATCAAATTTTTCTAGTTTATTTACTTTTTTCACTTCAGAAGTTTTCGCTGAGAACTCTGTTTCGGTAAGCTTGCGCTACTTTGCAGTACTTAAAAAGTTTTTCTACCGCCATTTCGTTTAAACACGATATCATTTCTGTGTCAGTTAAATAGTTGCAGCCGAAGAAGAATCGCCTAGTTTTCATTAGAACTGGACACTTTCCTAAAAAATGAAAGACATCTTCTCTCTCCCTCAGGTTACACAGACTGCATAGGCCGGAAAGGTCCTCTCGTGGTCGTAACTCCTCAAAATTGCAACCGCTTTTGGTTAGCCCAAACTACAGCAGGTCAGATGCATCTTTGAAACTCAAGCTTTCGCATCACGGCAAGGTGTCTGCAACGCGAAGGTTGCACTATAGATTGCAAAAAACTTCCAAATACAAATTGTTGATGATGTTCAAGTCCGGTGAGTAGGGCGGCCTTGGTAAAAGTTCAACGTTCTCCAACTAAATCCAGCTTTTAGCTACCCTGGAGGTATAGATAGGGGCGTTGTCTTGTTGGAATACCAAGGTGTAGGTTCAAAAATATTCTTCAGCTTTGGAAATGCCCGTTTCAGCAGGCATTTGCAACTATTTCCGTTTGTTGTTGTAGTTATAAACTCTAATTCAATTGTTTCATAATAGGTGATAGCTTCCCACACCATAACACCTTATGTACCTGTCGAAATATTGACTGTTGCCCTAGCCGTTGACCTTATTTTGAAGCTGGCCACAGAATCAGTAGCTCTTCTTGGATTGTTGTTGCTTGAGCTATGCGTCTTTTTCGTTTTTTTTTAATAGTTTTCGGTATATGCTACTGCTAGATAATTGTCGACAGCGGTCATATTTCTATTGAGTCTCCTAGCTATTCTCTATTGATCCTCTGTCTGCTACTGTCAACGTGTTTCCAGAGCTTTATTTTTCCATCCTTTCTCAAATATTGTTTTTTTACTTTTGCAAACCAATTTTTGGAATGGCTTCCCAAGAAACAAATTTAGCTGTTCAAATGCTCTAACAGCACTTCCAGAGCAAGTCTTAAAGCTCGTCACTTCGAGAATTAGCCTTAGTTGCGCATTTAGAGTAATTTAAGAGCTCTCATACAGGAAACTCTTTGACATTTCGAGCAAATTTCGGCTCGTTATCAGGGACTTAGTAGATTCTAAGCTCTCTAATTATGCATTTTGTATCCACTAAGGAGCATCTTTGAAAGCTTTTTGTTTGTATAAGTGCGCATAATACAATCGAAGAATAGTAAATAATAGTTGCAGAACATATTTTATGTTTGTGTGATGGATTATTTTATTTGAAGTATTTATAAGTATTGTGGTGAATATGCCCATTTATGCAAGCAACGACATCATTTATTCTTCTATAACAAAATAAATTAGTAGCGCCATCTTTGAGCAAAAGATTATTTAATGTTATCCAATACATAAACTACTGAAAACTGCTATAATTAACTGAACGAAAGCTTTTGAGAGCTTTTGATCTACTTGTGGAGACTTGTGGAGGGGAAGCTTATTCCAGCACACTCCAGGGGCCTATTTCTCCGCTACTACAGCAGCTACATCAACTACATCTGACAGCAACATTCTACAACTACATCAACTACATTTTTCTGTTTCATAACTACAACTGGAAGAGTTGTATGATGTAGCTGGATGATGTAGACCTAGACCCCGACTACACCATTCGTTTTTTCGGTTGTTTCGTCTCTCGCCTGTAATGGTGGATTTACATGTATCTGCATTTGGTTTCTGCAAAAAAAAAATGGATGCCAAATACAAAATGTATAATTGTTAGATAGAGAGAAAAGATCAAAATGCAGAAGAACATCGTTCCTGCATTATAGGAAAGTTCCATAATGCAGAAATGAAGACGAACATGTTCATCTTCTTAATGGTTCTCTTTCACTCACTCGGATTTTTTGTATGCATCTGTCCTGCTCTACTTTAGTGCATTATGCAGACGCAAACAAAATTTAAATCCACCATAAGTTAGCAAAAAACGATTTGAATAAAAATGATTACGAGTATATTTGAGAAAGAAGTGATTAAAAAACTTTTTTTTATCACAAAATAACCCCAAAATCCATGAACGTCAAAATAACGAAAGAAAATTAATAATAAAAAATAATGGATTTTGAGATTTTTAATATTTTTGATGATGATTTCGAATTCAATATAAAGGTTAGACCGCACTCGACGGAACTGCATTAAAGCGGAACTACACTTCAGACGGATTCGTATGAAATTGTATGAAGTTCAGTTGCCGTTTTGTGCAAAATAGTTCATACAATTTTATACAAATAATAATAATTTGCCGCGTCGTGAAGTGTAGTTCCGCTAAAGTTGAGTGCGGTCTTGCCTTAAGAGTTCAAAGAAGGCAAAATATATATTTAGAACGTCTGAAGAGAAATGTCGACAACAACTGACTTCAAATTACATTTTACGTTGAATTTTTCGAGATAACATATCTCAGTGCAACGTGAACAAGGCCATTTAAATTGTTTTTTTTTTAGAAGTGGGATATTTGAACTTTGAAGAGACACAAATAAATAAAATAAAAATGGATTTCGATATAAATATTTTCGACGAAGATTTTGAATTCAACATAAGAATTGAAAGAAGGCCGAAAGTGTATTTACAACGAATCAATTTTCATTTTTACAAAAAATCAAAAGATAAATCATACATTTTTTGAATTTCTGCTGTTTAAATACAAAAAAAAATACTTACATTCGTATATTTTCTTTTTAATGTAGCAATTTTATTCTGTTACAGCAATCACAGCAAATATTTTTATTGTGAAAATGTAACAAAAAATTACAGTAAGATGTACTACAACAATGTAGTATCAAAAGCTGTGAAACAGAATCATACATTTTTCCAATATTTCCAGTCGATTCTCCAATGCTACATTGATGTACTACACCTGAAAAACCAATGTATGTTTGAAACAGAAATGATGTAATACAACTGTTATACTACTACATTGTAGCTGATGTAGTAGCGGAGAAATAGGCCCCAGGACTTTAAAAGATTCTAGTAGCTTTTTCTCGGATATAAATACAGGGCCACCAGTCCGAAGACCTCAGTTTGATTTTGAAAGTGAACGAATAAACATCGGTGTAAAATAGTGAATTGTGGTTGTTATAATAAAAGTATTGGAAGTAAAGTATTTGAAGTGAAATAAAGGTGTTTTATTTTTGTAAAGTAATTGTTGTTCAGTTTGAATACAAAGAAATAAGTTTTATTGGCGAACCCTTGGCAAAAATATTACACTGGTGTCAGTAAAGTGGAATAAAACTTATTTTATCTGTGCATTCAGATAATTAATGGTAAAAAGTGATAGTGTGTAAATTAATAAACATTAAAAGTGACATACAAAAACATAAGAACAAAAATAGAAACAAAATGGGAAAAATTGTGAATGCATTGAATTGTGTTGAACTTAAGGCAGAACTGAACAGACGAGGTCTTCCTACTGCTGGAGCGAAAAATTACCTCATTATTCGTCTGCAGGCAGATTTAAGGCAACACGGTGAAAATCCAGACACGTTTCTATTTGAAATAGAAATGCCGGAAGAGCATGTTAGTACAACCTTAGACATGACTAATATGATGGCTCAGGTGCTTGCCCAGTTTGAAGAACAACGAAAGGAGCAAAAGAATCTTCTAGAAGAACAACGAATCTAGCAGAAGAATGAACAAAAGAATGTGCTTGTACGAGTAGAAGAACAGCGAAATGAACAAAAGAATCTAGACGACCAGAAAAACCTAATTGAAAGTAAGCTAAATTCATTTGAAAACAAATTCATGGCTCTTGATGAACGTGTTGAAAACGTCGAAAAAAAGTTCGAGAAAATTGAAGACAAAATGCAGAACTTTGCCAATGAATTAGATAAGGTTAGAAAAATGAAGGTAAGAGAGGGCAGTTGCGATTTTCCTAAGAAAGAAATGCATCCACCAACCTTTGACGGACAATCTTCTTGGTCAAACTACAAGAAGCAGTTTGAGGCAGCCGCAACAACAAATGGCTGGGATGACGAAGACAAGTTTATTGCCCTGACGCTTGCCCTTAGAGGTTCTGCTGCTGAATTATTGCAAATCATACCAGCAGACAAGAACGGCAACTTCAGTGCTCTTGTTCGGGCCATTGACAAACGATTTGGGGATGGCCATATGCAAGAAGTCTTCCGCGTCCAACTCAATACCAGAGTCCAGAAAAGAGGAGAAAGTCTACAACAACTCCAAGCAGACATTGAACGGTTGGCGCATCTAGCATACCCGACTGCAGGAGATGAAATTACCAACCAGCTAGCAACAGAGGCTTTTGTCCGTGCAATTTCCGATATCAATCTCCAGCGAGCAATTCGAACTGCTGGAAAACGCACGCTTTCTGAAGCATTAGCCTTCGCGCTCACTATGGAAGCATCGGAACAGGCTTCTTTAGGAATTCATCGGGTAAGAAGAATGTTCTTGCCAGAGAGCTGAATTCAAAAGAAGGCAGCGAGAAGGACCTGCTCGATGCTGGAATTGCACAAAATCGGACATCTCCAGCGCCAGTGCAGATTGCCACCAAGAAGAGTCACCTGTCAACATTGTGGAAGCAAAAATAATACCCGCGAACAGGTAACCAATAACATCAACGCTCCTGATCGCCCCGTTTCCAAGCCGGGAAACGAGTAAGAACCAATTTCGAGGGGCAGAAGCTGGTTTCTGGTATCGATGGCCCCAAAAGCACCATCCAAGTCTCGCAGACTAAACGAAACAATAAAAGTCTGACAGTCGATGCAACATTGAATGGCAAGAAACAGTTGGCTACAATTGACACCGGTGCCACAGCCTCCATTGTGCGAAGAGACTTGGTCAAGATGACGTGGCTTCACAACACCAATAGCTACCGTTTTAAAACTGCGACAGGTGAGGCAGCAAGAGTGTATGGAGAAGTTCGTCTCAAAATCCGTTTGGCAGAACTAGAGTTTTCGCATCTATTTTTGGTAGCAGATATATGTGACGAGTGCATAATTGGAATCGACTTTATGAAAGAGCACGGATTGATTCTGGATCTCGGTAAGCAAGTTCTCAAGTACCAAAATGTAGAGATTCCTATGGTTTATGGCAACGAAAACTCATCAACTCTAAGAACTGTCATCAAAGATATATGCTTGCCTCCCTCTTCGGAAGTGTTTGTGTGGAAAAAAATAGAGGGCGTATAGGTAGCCATCGATACCTCATGGTGGAACCAGAGTCTGAGCAATCTTCCCAAAACATCATCTTAGGGAAGACTCTTGTGGAACCAAAGAACAACATGGTACCCGTACGGATACTGAACATCAAACCGTACGAAGTCAAGCTCAAGAAAGGAGAAATTGTTGGAAAATGTGAATCTGTGTCCGCAATAACCAAGATCACAGAAATGAACAGAGACAAATCTATGGACCCCGGAAAATTCAGCACCATGAAAGCCAAAATTCTGAAGCCATCCAATCTAAGTCAACATCAGCTTAGTGTTGGTGGAAGCCTTCTTCATGAATACGCTGATATATTTTCTTCACCGAGTGGGCAGTATGGTCGAACACAACTGATTCAGCATCGAATCGACACAGGTGACGCTAGACCGATTCGACAGCCAGCAAGACGTCTCCCATTAGCCAAACAAGCCGAAGTTGAAGAGATGATATCGACAATGAAGAAAGATGGGCTAATCGAAAATTCCAAAAGCCCTTGGGCATCACCAGTAGTTCTTGTCAAAAAGAAAGATGGAAGCACCCGATTTTGTGTGGACTACCGTAGGCTGAACGATGTGAAAAGGAAAGACAGCTACCTTTTGCCCAGAATCAGTGATACTTTGGATGCAATGGAAGGAGCTCAATGGTTCTCGACGCTGGACTTAAAGAGTGGCTACTGGCAGGTAGAAATCCATCCAGAAGATCGCGAGAAGGCAGCTTTCTCTACAGGAAATGGTCTGTGGCTGATCATTCTCAGACAACATTTGTGCGTCTAATGGAGTGTGACCTACAAGGACTTACCTGGAAATCATGCCTTGTGTATTTGGACGATGTCATCGATTCCAAGGTACTCTCGAGGCCAGAACGCAATTACTGCGTGACCAGAAGGGAACTTCTAGCTTTGATTTTGGCAACAAAGCACTTCCATAAGTACATCTATGAACAGAAGTTCCTTCTTCGAACAGATCATGGTGCGCTTAATTGGCTTCTGAACTTTAAAAATCCCGAAGGTTAAGTAGCTAGGTGGATCGAGAGACTACAGACATACAACTACCAAATTCAACATCGGAAAGGAAAGCTGCACACAAACGCAGATGCATTGTTTCGACGACCGTGTAAACAGGACTGTAAGCATTGCACGCGTCAAGAAGAAAAGGAAACAGTTGCAATCCAGCGAGTAAAAGCCGATCCCATTTACGGTTGGAGCAATGAAGAACTGAGAACTGCCCAACAAGAAGACAAGGATATAGATTCCAGTCTTGCATGGAAAGAGCACGAAGAAAAACCAGGATGGGGTCAAATCTCCGATAGAAGTCCAGCTCTCAAAGCGTATTGTGCACAGTGGGACTCTCTTCATGTCCTAGAAGGAGTACTAAGGCGTAAATGGGAGTCTGCAGATGGTTAATCGTATGTGATGCAGTTAATCGTGCCCAGGTCAAAGGTTAATGATGTTCTTCGAGAGTTGCATGATGGAGCATCTGGAGGTCATTTGGGAGTTAACAAAATGCTGGAGAAGATACGAGAACGGTTTTACTGGCTACATGCAAGAGATGATGTCGAAAAGTGGTGCCGAAAATGTGATACTTGTGCTGCTACAAAGGGTCCAGGTAGAAAACTTCAAAGTAAAATGCAGCAATACAATGTGGGCACGCCTTTCGAGAGAATAGCTGTAGATGTCGCAGGTCCGTTTCCGGAGACCAACAGTGGAAACCAATACATCCTTGTAGTCATGGATTACTTCAGCAAGTGGCCTGAGGCATTTGCCATCCCAAACCAAGAAGCCTTAACAGTGGTTGATCAGATTGTATTCAATTGGGTGAGCAGGTTCGGTGTTCCTTTGGAATTGCATTCTGACCAAGGAAGGAACTTCGAATCTATTATCTTCCAGGAGGTTTGCTCTCTCCTTGGCATCAAGAAGACGAGGACAACACAGCTTCATCCACAATCTGACGGAATGGTCGAACGATTCAACAGGACGCTTAAGGAACATCTGTCCAAGGTTGTGGGTGACTACCAACGAGACTGGGATCGCCATATTCCATTGTTTTGATGGCTTATCGAAGTGCGGTTCATAGTTCAACAGGACATACACCATCGGAGATCCTGTTCAGCACAACAATACGGCTGCCTAGTGAAGTAAAATTTGGATGCCGTACTATGGAACCGGAAAAGCCAGATGAATATGTGGATTACCCCAAAAAAAAAGACTCATTGACATTCATCAACGGACAAGGAAAACCATAAAAATAGCCAGTGATAGGAAGAAAATACGGTACGACGCTCGTGCAACAACGATTGGATTCCAAGAAGGAGACCTGGTGTGGTTTTACAATCCCCATCGACAAAAAGGATGGTCACCAAAACTTCAACAAAACTGGGAAGGACCATACACCGTTGTGAAGCGAATCAATGATGTGGTTTACCGCATTCAGAGAGGGTTGAGAGGCAAGCTAAAGGTAGTTCACTGTGACCGTTTACATCGCTATAACGGTGATGACGGGAGTAATGGATTTAATCGGGACGATCAATCCTAAGAGGGGGGCAATGTGGTGAATATGCCCATTTATGCAAGCAACGACATCTTTTATTCTTCTATAACAGAATAAATTAGTAGCGCCATATTTGAACAAACGATTATTTAATGTTATCCAATACCTAAACCACACTAATGTTATCCAATACATAAACCGCTGAAAACTGCTATAATGAACTGAACGAAAGCTTTTGAGAGCTTTTGATCTACTTGTGGAGACTTGTGGAGGGGAAGCTTATTCCAACAAATTCCAGCACATTCCAGGACTTTAGAAGATTCTAGTAGCTTTTTCTCGGATATAAATACAGGGCCACCAGTCCGAAGACCTCAGTTTGATTTTGAAAGTGAACGAATAAACATCGGTGTAAAATAGTGAATTGTGCTTGTTATAATAAAAGTATTGGAAGTAAAGTATTTGAAGTGAAATAAAGGTGTTTTATTTTTGTAAAGTAATTGTTGTTCAGTTTGAATAAAAAGAAATAAGTTTTATTGGCGAACCCTTGGCAAAAATATTATAGTATTGTAAAACTTCATTAAGATAAATATTTTTTATATTCGAACAGAATAAGGGAATTATTATATTTTTCGGTAAAATAATTGTGAATTTCCGCTTCCGGAATTATAAATATTACGCTGAGATTTTGTAAAATTTTAATCTGAACAAAACAAAAAAATGTTGAGAACTATTGTCAATTATTAATAAAATATTTTGTTTAAAAATTAAAAAATGTCTTGTGTTATTCAATCAAAACAGGAGACCTTTTCTGTTTCAAAATTGAAAAAAAAAATTGGTTATTCGAATCATTTTTCTTTTCATCGCCATATTTTTTTAGGATAAAAGTTTCTTTTCCATAGAGCTGTAATAGCGCTTCAGAACTGCAATAGCGTTATTTCAGAGCTAGTAGCCACAAGGTGACAGATTTGCTTTCAGTGCTTTATATAAAATAGGGTGTTTTAGAAAATAAAAGAAGGAGTGAATATTCTGCACAGCAAATACCTAGTATATTTTTATTTAAAGAGTAGGTGTCCCTGAGATGCACTTTGAACTTAACCAGCACGTTTTTTTTTGTGATTCAGCTTAAGTTATATTTCGTTAAGTTTTAAAGCTTTCTTAGGGTATAGAAAAAAATAATAAATAATTATAATTAATAAAACTTCCTTCTCTAAAACCGTTTTATAGGGAAATAATTCAAGTCGTGTTTTTTGAGAGAGTGAATAGCAACTCAGCAAAATGTTTACACGCAAAACAATAAAACAAATTATTATAGAGAATTTTGTTTGTGTTTTCCGTGTAAAACTTTAACTGAGTTGCTAGTTACTCTCTCAAAAAACACGGCTTTATTTATTCTCGACTCAAGGTTATTTTTTTTTTTTTTTGTTTTTTTGTTGAATTAATTTTTTGGAATTTATATAAGTTTGTAACACCCTACAAAATCAGTGGTGGTTTTACCTGTAAATGTTTTTTTTTGAAACTTTACAATGCGCATGAGTAATATTTTTATTAGGTACCATTTGTGTGAAAGTATTAGTATTCAGCTCTATACGCACTTTTTGTGTGGTTCTATTAGAGCTATGTTTCGACGTTTTGGTAGGCGCATGCGTTAATATTTTGTCCATGTGTTGTTGAAAGCTCTATAATAACACGTTAAGTGCTAATATTTAGGCAATGCTCTATTTTGAATGTTATAAACGCCAGTAAGGAGCATATTTTTGAATCTTGAGACGTTATTAGTTGCTCGAGCTGAAACCATTCTAGAAGCTATGTTATAGAGCACAATTTTTAAAAGAAATAAAGAGAGCTCTTACAGAGCTATAGCCTTAGATTACACTATATTAGAGATGTAGAAGAGCAGTTTTGCTTCAACTAGCTCCAACAATGTTACTTGAGTTGGTTCACGTAGTATAAATACTGGATGTAGGAAAATAAGCACCAACAGAACCCAACAATTTGTGATCTATAGAGCAAAAGTGGTTATTGTAACTTCGTTAATAGTGGAAATAGAGCAATGGGAATAGCGCGAAATGATAGAGAATATTCGAATAAGTAAAACTGCTTATAATTTCCTGCAATTTTTTTTTTAAGTTGAATTCTGAAATTCGGCTTAGTTTAAAATACTGAAAGTGAACAGTGTGACCATTTTCTCAGAAATGCATGGGTGAATTTAATCGAATACTGGTTTTAAACAAGTGTTATTTCCACTAAAATATATTCAAAAGTAAAAACAACGTGAACGCAATTGTTCCTTTCTACCTTAAATCTTCCGTTATATAGCCTATTGAGGTAACAGAAAAATTGACATCTTTAATTTAGAGATCTTATGTTAGCCGGAACGCAACAGTCAGTAGAACTTAAATTAGCCTTAGATCAAGAGCAACAAAAATCCAAAAAATTGGAGGAGTCAATGAAGAAACTGGATGAAGAAATGAGAAGAACTGATGAGCTTCTTTATCAAATGATACCGAAGCAGGTAGCTGATCGTCTTAGAAGAGGAGAAAACCCCATTGATACTTGTGAAGTATGATTCCACATTTTGTTTATTTTCAAATTATTTTAAAACTTTTCTTTTGCTACTCAGATGTTCGATAGTGTCTCAATACTTTTTTCTGATGTGGTAACGTTTACTGAGATTTGTAGTAGAATAACTCCTATGGAAGTTGTGTCAATGCTTAATGCTATGTATTCCATATTTGACAAGCTTACTGAAAATAACAACGTTTACAAAGTCGAAACTATTGGAGATGCTTATATGGTAGTTTCAGGAGCACCGGAAAAAGATGCAAACCACGCAGAAAAAGTGTGTGACATGGCCTTAGATATGGTTGATGCCATAACTGATTTGAAAGATCCATCAACAGGTCAACATTTAAGGATACGAGTAGGAGTACACTCCGGAGCGGTAGTAGCCGGGATAGTCGGTTTAAAAATGCCAAGATATTGCCTTTTTGGTGACTCAGTGAACACTGCTTCCAGAATGGAGTCTACAAGCTCCGCAATGAAAATACATATATCGGAATCTACAAAAGATTTACTAGGGACGAGCTACAGAGTAAGTGATCGTGGGGTAATTGAAGTTAAAGGCAAAGGTACGATGAAAACCTATTGGCTGGATGAGAGAGAAAATCGCAAAACTCTTCAATTGGAACCAGCTGTTCTTAATCCAATGACCAGTTTTATAAGTAAGCAGCCAAATGGTGCCATGCGGTTATCGGATCGACGAGTAAGTCTTGGCCAAACTAGTTGTGTTCCTCTTGTATCAAGTCCAATAAATAGTAATCCTACTTTGGAAGAACGTCCTCACTATTCTCCTGTTACATTCAAAGACGTTGAACGAAATATCGCCAACTCTCCTGTAAGAAGCTTATTTAGTGCGGAAAAAGGAAGAGAGTCACGGTCAAATTCAACTGGGCATGTTTTCATGCGTTCACCAAGTGATGTTTTTGGTTCTCTTATAAGTGATACGGAGGAATTTTTAGAAGATATTTGCAAGTCTTCTACACAGCATCGCAGTTCGTTAGTAAACAACGTTTACAATTCATCATCACCAAGTTCATCAGCATGTTTTAGTCCGATTCCACCGTTTAGAATTGGAACAGCTCCATGTAAGCCGAGATCAAAAAACACCGATCAGTTTACTGAGGAAGATCTCGCTTCAGTGAAACAACAAACTCCGCCCACAACAGCTCCAGGAACACAGACGAGTTGTTCAACAGCTCCAGTATATAACATAAATAATACAAGGTGAGTTACATGTTTCCCTACTAAACCATTTAATTTATATAGACTCCCACCTTTATTAAAAATAAAAAAATGACAGAAATATTCTCAATCATTTGCAAGAATGCACACTGAAAATTATTTTGGGTGTTGTACTTTTATTTATGAAAGCTATTGGTAGGATGCTGTCTACGCTATTTACTTTATTTTAACAGATAACACGATAACAGATATAATTCATAATAAGATACAGATATAAGACATTCCTAGGTGTTTGATTTATTGGTAAGGCACAAGGAAATTACAGGTACAGGAAATTGGAGGTACTCCTGGAATGGGATGGGACAAAATGTCGAGAAAATGGCCAACTTTGATTAAAAACAAATTCTTTCCCTTACCATTTTAAACTTACTTTAAAATGAGGCCTAAAAAAAAATTATTTATACCGAACGATAAAATATTTCATACAAAATTGTGCAAGCAAATATGATATCAAGACTTTCAATGCGTGAATTATCACTCCCATTACGGTAACGGTTGTCGTTAAGCAAATATCGTCACAATCAATGGTGAGAAGGGTAAGGTTAAATAATATCAGGTTAATGGGCTGACAGTTGATCTTGTTACCGTCACACTCAGATCAATGTTTATATCTATTGTTATACCCGAGGGATTATGAATCCCATACAATAATGAAACATATGAGAAATCCTACGTCAATCAAGTCCGTTAAGAGATTTGATGAGTTTCAGGAAGCTATAGCCTGAAATGTCGTAGGGTACTTCTAGTTCGATGAAGAAGTTTCAGTCGGCACATAATAACCGGATATAGGAGAGGTAAACGCATCATTGTCTTTTAGGGGCGTAGTACTTTCCTTTACCCCCACTAGCGAAATCTCTATTAGGTCCATAATAGCGTGTGGCTCCTGTGGCTGTCCATCTTATCTCTTTAGAAGAGAACATGTTTTCTTTTTTCAATTCGATCTTTTTACACTATCTTTTTCTTAATGGATCTGTTTCTGTTCTCTTATTTTTAATGAAATTAACTCTTGTTTTATTAAAAAAATTTGTATTTCGTATGCAATTTTAAACTTTTTTTTCACGGTTAAACATTGTAACTTTTTTATGTTTTTTTGGAACTTACCGCGTATTTAATAAGAAATATTTATTTATTTCTACTTTCCGACGCGACGTTTCGAAGAAATTGCATTCTTCGTGTTCACGGGATAAGACTGACGTTTGACGTATGTTGTTGTTCTCTTGTTATTAAGTTGTACCTGTGCGATGTTGTTGGTGCACTTTCAATGGGAGTGGGTAAAAGGTATAGAAGTAATATCAAATAATTACTCCAATATAAACTTATTTATAAAATATGTTATTTATTTAGAATATCTTATGAAAACTAAATGAATATAAAACAATAAATCTGAAAACAAATATTTCGATAACTTGATTATTTAAATTAATATAAGCTAAGTGATAATTGAACAAGTAGGAATTTATTATTTATCTGGATAGAAATGTTATTAAATGTTGTGGTTGTCGCCACACTATCCCCCTACGGAATAAAAAAAAAAAACAGTCTTAACAAAATCAGGGTTTAAAACGATCTGGTAGTTTAACATGTCGTCCTGAACGAGTTGTTGTTTTTGATGTATCAGAATCATGTGGATTAGAAACAGATGGTGAGGTTGTTGATGTTGTTGTTGAGGTTGTATCTTGTAAAACATATGCTGGTTTGATTCGATCGATTGTAACTTTTGTTTGTTGACCATTGATTTTCAAAGTTGCGGTCTTTTGATCACGAGCAAGAATTTCGTATGGTCCTGTGTAAGGTGGTTGAAGAGATTTACGAAACGGTCCTAGTCTAAGAAAAGCGTAACGACAGTTTGCTAATTCCTTGAAAACGAATGTTCCAGCTTGTGAATGTCTTGATGCAGGAGTTGGTCGTAAGCGAGAAATGTACTTTCGAAGCCGATACAGGAAATTCGTTGGATCTTCAATTCCTTGGTTTTGGGTTCATTGTGTGAGCAGCTCTCCAGGAAGTCGAATTGTTTCTCTATAAACCAGTTCTGCTGCTGTTGCATTAAAGTCTTCCTTAAATGCACACCGTATTCCAACCAAAACGAGTTGGAGTGCTTCAATCCAATTTTCATTATTGTGGGCCATGGTAGCGGCTTTCAACTGGCGATGAAAACGCTCGATCATTCCGTTTGCTTGAGGATGCCAACTCGTGGTCTAATGTAGTTCAATGCCAAACTGCTTTGCGGTGTCTGTAAAACTGAATGAGGTGAACTAAGATCCTCTATCGATGGTTAGTTTTTGTGGACAACCAAACCGAGATATCCAACATGATAGAAATGCTAAAGAGACAGATTCAGCAGTAATAGACTGGAGAGGACATACTTCGGACCAACGTGTGAAGCGATCCGTGACAGTTAAACAGAATCGGAAGGAGTTCACTGGAGTTAGTGGTCCAATGATATCAGCGTGTACGTGCCAAAATCGTTTGGATGGAGTTCCAAAATCTGCCAAAGATGATTTAACATGGCGAGAGATCTTAGAGCGCTGGCAAGATATACAAGAGCGAGCCCAAATACGACAATCCTTTCGCCTTGAAGGCCAGATGAAGCGATCGCCAATTAATCTTGTAGATGCTTTGACACCTGGATGGCTTAGGTTGTGCAGTTGATCGAAAATCTGACGACGGTAAGATTTAGTTACAAAAGTTCGTGGCTTACCTGTAGATGTATCACAACATAAGAGTATTGATGTTCCAGAAATCAAAACTTGTTTGAGATTGAGAGACGAAGTATTTTCTTTCAGCAAGTCTTGAAGTTCTTCATCCTCTTCTTGTGACGCAGCGAGTGTTTGATAATCTACAGTAGAAGATATTGCTTCTATGCGCGAGAGGGCATCAGCAACAATATTCTCAGCTCCCTGGATATGTTGAATATCAGTAGAAAACTCAGCAATAAATGAAAGATGATTTAGCTGCACTGGTGATAATTTGTCTCGTTTTTGTTGAAATGCGTAAATCAAAGGTTTGTGGTCCGTAAATATAGTAAATTGTTGACCTTCCAAAAGATGACGGAAGTGTTGGATTGCGGCATATATGGCAAGCAGTTCTCGATGATAAGTCGGCCAAGCATTTTCCCTTGCGGATAGCTTCTTTGAGAAGAAAGAAAGTGGTTGCCAACTTCTTTCTATCATCTGCATTAAACAAGCTCCAATTGAGTGACTAGATGCATCTGTAAAAAGACCAAGTTGTGCTCCGAAACAAGGATGGATAAGAAGAGTTGCAGAGGATAAGCCGTCCTTACAACTGCAAAATGCTTCTTCTAACTCTGGAGTCCATGGAACAAGTTGGGATCCTTTCAGTTGCGGATTACTTATAGCATTGTGAAGTGGTGCTTGAAGTTCCGATGCTTTCGGGATGAATCTTCGGTAAAAATCAACCATCCCAAGGAATCGACGAAGACCCTTGGCTGTTTTTGGAAGTGGACAGTCTTGAATAGCTTTGACACGTTCTTGAGGTGGTTTAATTCCTTCGGCGTTAATAGTGTATCCCAGAAACTTTACTTCTGAAACACCAAAGATACATTTTGACGGGTTAATTACCATTCCGTAGTCAGAGAGCCTTTGAAAAATGATGCGCAAGTGTTCCATATGTTCTTCTGAGGATTTGGAATAAACCAGGATATCGTCAATATAAGTGAAACAAAAGTCCAGTCCAAATAAGATCTTTGTCTTATATAAATTTAAACAAAGCGTGGCGTGGGTAGCCATTTTGAATCAATACCTTACCAAGTGAAGTTCAATCTACGTTGATTCGAAGTAGATAAATGTTGTTTTAAAAGATGGATGAATTTGATTTAACTTTGATTCCACTATAAATCAACATATAACCTTAGTCAAATCTAGTTCGTTTTTAAGTATGAAATCACTTTGAAATAAAGTCGCTCCACTTTGATTTAAGAATTTTCGGCGTTGGCGCCAAATCGTTCCGAAAAATATTAGAATCAAAGTTTTTTGCTTTGATTTTACGTTGTTTTTTTCTCTGTGTAGGCATACTAGAGCCCGTTTTCGTATGTCAGGTCACGGATATTGATATTAATGATCTTAGCTACTGCCTTACTTCTGAGGACGATTTGAGCATGCGCTCTTCTAATTCACTTTAAATTGATATTTTGGTTGAATAAAAGATTTATTTCATTCTTACCCATTCAAAAACACCCAATATTGTAGGGACAGAAGATCTTGCAGGCCATTGAACTGCTCTAATTTTTTCCTATCCAACGATTACCGTTTAATCTTCATCTTGTCAATTTTAAACCTCTCGAGCAAAGTGGACTGAAGCACCATCAAGTTAGGCTAAGCTTGTTGAACCTATGGAATGTCCTCCAATAGTTCTCATAAATCATTTTGCAACAACTGCAGATAGTTTGTAAAATTCAACTTAAGTAGCTACTTAAATGAGCATGTATTCAAACTTACGAATGTCAGAGTGAACCCGTAATAACTTTTATAGTAAAAAAAAAACATACTTAAAAAATTATCTAAAACCACGCAAATAATTTTTATTCACAGCTTTTCAAGCTTAAAGCTAAAAAAATATTGTTTTAAATTTTACCTGCCGCTAAATTTTCATACAATCTATGGGTTTTTCGGCTAACTTGTTGTGAACTTTTACTTTAAGTATTGTTACATACATTCAAAAAAATTGATTGCGCATTTTTTGATGAAAATTGACCCAAAAATCAAAAATTTAGCATGTGCAGGAAAAATGGAACAGGCTAAAAACTGAATATCTTAAGACTGCACTACTGATCACTGTGCGTCTGCCTGTGCATGTTAAAAAAAAAAATAAAAAACAATGTTTTGTGATTTAACTTCAAACAAATTGTTTGACTCAAGAGTCTGTGAATGTGAAGTGTGGTCGAAGTTCGGCCGGTGGGCGATACTAATAACAATAATTTGGCAAGAAATGACTGGTACACTACCTACACAATCACCTATACTTTGCCCTACCTTTTGTTGCTGGCCTTTTTATAAGTTGGCTGTAGGCTGTTTGTAATTGTTAACTTCCCATTAAAAGTTATTATAATTGGTGCGACTTGTTGAATTAAATCCTTCGTTTTTAGCAAGATGTCTGTATGTGTGTATGAACCACCATATCTCGAGAACAAAAAAAGATATCGACCTTGGATACATTTTATTTTACAGACTTTTCTAAAAAATTCAATAAACCGTTTTTTTACTACAGCAATTTAAAAAGGAGCTGTAAAATATCATTTATCTCGAATATCTCTAGAACGGAATAAGATATTCACTTCAGACTAATTTTTTTTACACATAATTAGTAAATATTAAAAAAAATTCAACAGACGCTTTTTTTAAACTAGGGAAAACAGTTGAAAAATAATTTTCAAAAAAAAAAAAATGATTCCGAACCCAGTCTATTTTTTTTACATAGAATGACGTAGTCTACAACTGGTAATTAAAAATTTCAAAAAATTCAACAGACAGCTTTTTTATAGCAAAAAAACTGGAGAAAAACTATTAAAAATTCTTAACAAATGTTTTTTAACTTAAATATTTTGAAAAAAACAATGATATCGATTTCAAATTTTTATCAAAAATATATAGGTACAAGAAAAAACTTTTCAAAAATGTTTTAATTCGAAAAATTCTTACACAAGAAATCGCTTCAAAATAAAAATTTTTCATATGACATTTAATTTTTTAATTTGCCTTTTTATATTCTTTGAAACCATGTTTTTTTTTTTAAGTAAACTCCCCCGATTTTTGGTATTTTTTTAGTCAATAGTCTGTTTTGAAATAGTTGATGTATGTCAAGTTAGCACTACATTTGTGGAAATTCAAAAAATTAAATATGCAGTTAATTTTAGCTTTTTAGTAGTAAATTATTTGTGGAAAAAAAAATTTTTAGCTCTAAAAATGTGGTTAAGATTTCTTGTTATTAATTTAATTTCATATTTTTGACCTGTTTAAATTAAAGTTTTTGATATGGCTTCTTCAAAAAGAAGATGCTTAAATGATCCAAACCCATTTTGTGTTATCTGTGGTGAATCCACACCGAAAACTTTTTTTTTTTAATTTTTGCTGCCGCTGGTTTTCCAATTTATCTTCTAATCTATAGGTTTTTCGCCAAAAGTTGTCATTGATTTTTATTTTAAGTATTATTACATACATTCAAAAAAATATTAAAACATCATGTTGATTACGCATTTTTTTGGAGAAAATTGACACCAAAGTCAAAAAATTAGCATGGGCAGGAAAAATGGAACAGACTAAAAGACTGAGAAAAGATATCAAATTTATTTAAACGCAGTTACAAAGGCTAATAAAGACCTAAACTAAGTTTCTATCGTTAGTATTAACAGCGCAATTATCGTTAACATGGGTCAGGGTACACCAAAGTTAGACTTTTCTTAAATCCCCGACAAATGTATCAAAATTGTAGATAGACCTTTACTGTGGAACGATTTTTTTCTAAGAATATACCCAAGAATCATGCTTTAAAATACTATTGACGAATTAAGCGAGAAAATTGTATGGTTTGAGTACAGAAAAGCTTAAGGCTGATATATTTGATGGACCACAGATAAGACTTTTAATGAAAGATGATGATTTCATGCATTCAATGAATGATTAAGAATTTACAGCCTGGTTAGCTTTTGTAAACTTAGTTAACAACTTCTTAGAAAACCATAAGTCGATAAATTACCAAGACTTAGTGCTGGACTTACTGGAAAGTTTTAAGAGGCTATATGAGTATTAAAATTCACTACCTCCACAGTCATTTGGATAGATTTCCTAAAAATCTTGGCTCATATAGCGAGGCGCAGGGAGATCGGTTCAATCAGGACTTAAAAGTCATGGAAGATAGGTATCAAGGTCGATGAACACATGATGGCTGATTACTGCTGGAGCATCACGCGAGATTGTCTTAGGGACACTCATGCAAGAAAATTGCTAAAAAGAAGCTTTCTTCAGTAGAACAAGGCAATAAACTGAAACATTTTCTTTATTTGTATTATTTGTCCATGTATGCTGTATCTCACAAACTACACGTAGAACCAAAAAAGTAAGTATACAGTTAGAACCTGGGTAACTAGTGAACAAAGAAGCAGTTTTAATTTTGGCGGCACCAAAACCACTGTAGGCCTGTGTAATCAACTATCAACTTAGCCGATTCCACCCCAGGTTTGCTGAATAAGCCGAAGAGGCTGTCCCTTTCCTCAAAAAGATTTTATCTATGTATCTTAGGCAGGGGAAGCCCTCTTAACTCACCGACATTGATGTTCACCGTAGGAGTGGCAATGGCTGGCTTATAGGCGAGGTGCCAATTCTCCGTTTGTTGCTGGTCCTCGTTCGTTCTATCACTGTTACTCTGAATCCTTTTTATGTCTTTTGATTGTGGTTGGAGCGGTGATTTCCAGCCTCGTTGTTTCAAGCCATTTGGTAGCCTGGATAAATTTTAACAGGTATTTGCTTGGAATGTCAGCGAGCACCTCCAAGTCGTTGAACAAAGTTCTCCAGCGGAGCCTGTTTCTCACTACACAAGTAGTGAGGAGTATCCCCATGTATCTCCTCGGCACCACATCCTCCGCATAAGTCGTCCATACTGAGTTTCATCTTTTTCTTGTGGAACCCCAGTTGGTTGTGCCCGGCAGTGATAGTCACGAGAAGAGATACAGACTTTTTATTCAGTTGGATGATGTTTTCCAGTTATGGCACAGGTATCCAGCGGAATCCATCTCTTATTTGTTTTAGCTAAAACTTTTCTCTCGATACTGCGCATGAGGTATGACCTATGGCACTGTGATTCCAGCTACCAGTTTCGTTAAGAAGAATCCAAACCTGGCTTCCTAACTTCTTTCTTTAATGTTGTAATTAAATTATTAATAATTTAATTTCCAGAATCACCAATCACAACAAGGATCGGAGATTTTGAGTTGGTCCCTTAAATAAAAAGAATTTTAAAAGTTAATTTAGTTTTGTTCGTAAAAAGGACCAGTTCCGTTTTTTGGGAGTTAACCACCAGAATGCAGTTCCTAGTCCTTGTGTTCGTTGTTGATGAGGCATTTTCTATTTGTTCGCTGATTGTGGAGGGAAATTTACCTGTTTGAATGTGAATCCTTGACTTTCTTACTAACTTACAGTTGCACTGCAGTCTGGTGTGGACCAGGGCTTCAACCAACAAGCCTTCTCCAGCCAGCTCTGCCTCTAGCTAGCTGTTTCCAGTTTCACACCGGTCTTCGATTATTGCGTTCGTCGCCTTCCCTCGAGGATAGATTCAAAGGTTCACCACCTCAGCCGCTACCTTTTTAATTTTGTGACTGGGGTCGATGTCGGTGTACAGCCAATTCGTTGGTGTATCTTCTTCTCCATTCCCAGTATATGCATACGGAACCGAAGATCACCCAAAGAATTTTTCTCGCGCATATGCTTTAGAACTCCTTAGTCGTTTTTTAGTGACTAATGCTGGATTTACATGTATCTATGTCTGTAAATATGAAGAAAAGTAGACCTGAACAGATGAATGCGACAAAAATCGGTCGTGTGAAGTATAATATTAAGAACATGAACAATATGAACATGTTCGCATTATTAAATTATGATTTTAGTTACCTTTGTATCGTTATCGGGCTGTCAAATAAAAGATGTTAGTTGTTCATCGCAACGTTTCGAGTATGTTTATGCTCTTCATCAGGCCTTTATTTGGTAAAAATCATAGTATAAAATACAAATACATTAGAATTATTTAAAACACACTTTTATATGTGACGTCATAAAACTTACAATTAAATATGCAAATAATACGTTAAATTAGAGAACTTAACGGTAACCAACACATTATTTTTCAAAAAAGAACTAAAATAGAGTTTAATAATAAATATGAAAAAAACCTTTATACAATTTAAGATTTAAGTTTAAATTTAAAATTACTTATCTAAACAGGTTGTCCCTTAATTCGTCAATAGTATTTTAGGGCATGATTATTGGGTGTATTCTAAGAGAAAAATTGTTCGACAGTAAAGGCCTATCCCCAATTTTAATATCAGTTATCCGGTATTTAAGAAAAGTCTTACTTTGGTCTGGTGTACCCTAACCCATGTTAACGATAATTGCGCTGTTATTAACAATGATAGAAACTTCGTTTTGGCCTTTGTTTTGAGAAGAAATACCAGTCTTTGTATCTGCGTTTAAATAAGTTTGATATCTTTTCTCAGTCTAAAGATATTCAGTTTTTAGCCAGTTCCATTTTTCCTGCCCATGATAAATTTTTGACCTTGGTGTCAATTTTCTCCAAAAAATGCCTTATCAATATGATGTTTTAATAATTTTTTTGAATGCATGTGACAATACTAAATATAAAAGTCAGTAACAAGTTTGCCGACAAACCTTTAGATTTTATGATAATTTGGAAAACCAGCGGAAGGTAAAATTTAATAAAAAGGTTTTTTTTTTTGCTTAACGCTCGAATGGCTATGAATAAAATATGATTTGTGTGGTTATCGATAATTTTTATTTTACGTGTGAACTAAAACAGTCTTAAGAGGTGTTCAAATGAGTCCACTTTGATTTTGTACACTGAGGGAAAAAATGCGATCTAAAAGTAAATAAGACCGTTTTTGATCTAAAGTATTTTAAATGAAGTGGCGCATTTTTATTTTTACGTTGAAACAATGTTTATTTGAATATGCGACATAATTTTAAGAGATTCAACCTAGTTTCAAAGTAAAACATGCTTATTTATTCATTGAAATCAACTTTTGTTCATTTACATTCCGTTCAACGTTGTTTTAAAGTGAAAGTCTATCCTTTTTACATTGAGATCCACATTTAAAGTGCGCTCAACCCTGTTTCTAAGTGAAACGTATTCATGTTTACATTTAAATCCACATTTTACATTGCGATCCATTTTTGTGGCATTTAAAGTGTCATCAACGTAGTTTCAAACTGTTGCATACTTAAGTAAACCTCAATTTGTTTTTATTTGTAAGAATTTCGAGAGCGCGTTGTTGTTTTTTGAGGTAGCTCCCTTACATTTGTGAACAAATTAAACGCGCACTTAAAATTCACTGTCATATAATCGAAAAACAATATTTAATTACTTTTCCTATATTTTTTACCATGAAATACTCATAGCATTAAACGATTCACTTTAAGGCGTCACAATTAAATGATTCACCACAAAAATGAAATACATCGAGCATGAATATACATTTGTCTTTGTCTTACATAAATTTAAACAAAGCGTGGCGTGGGTAGCCATTTTGAATCAATACCTTACCAAGTGAAGTTCAATCTACGTTGATTCGAAGTAGATAAATGTTGTTTTAAAAGATGGATGAATTTGATTTAACTTTGATTCCACTATAAATCAACATATAAACTTAGTCAAATCTAGTTCGTTTTTAAGTATGAAATCACTTTGAAATAAAGTCGCTCCACTTTGATTTAAGAATTTTCGGCGTTGGCGCCAAATCGTTCCGAAAAATATTAGAATCAAAGTTTTTTGCTTTGATTTTACGTTGTTTTTTTCTCTGTGTAGGCATACTAGAGCCCGTTTTCGTATGTCAGGTCACGGATATTGATATTAATGATCCTAGCTACTGCCTTACTTCTGAGGACGATTTGAGCATGCGCTCTTCTAATTCACTTTAAATTGATATTTTGGTTGAATAAAAGATTTATTTCATTCTTACCCATTCAAAAACACCCAATATTGTAGGGACAGAAGATCTTGCAGGCCATTGAACTGCTCTTATTTTTTCCTATCCAACGATTACCGTTTAATCTTCATCTTGTCAATTTTTAACCTCTCGAGCAAAGTGGACTGAAGCACCATCAAGTAAGGCTAAGCTTGTTGAACCTATGGAATGTCCTCCAATAGTTTTCATAAATCATTTTGCAACAACTGCAGATAGTTTGTAAAATTCAACTTAAGCAGCTACTTAAATTAGCATGTATTCAAACTTACGAATGTCAGAGTGAATCCGTAATAACTTTTATAGTAAAAAAAAAACATACTTAAAAAATTATCTAAAACCACGCAAATAATTTTTATTCACAGCTTTTCAAGCTTAAAGCTAAAAAAATATTGTTTTAAATTTTACCTGCCGCTAAATTTTCATACAATCTATGGGTTTTTCGGCTAACTTGTTGTGAACTTTTACTTTAAGTATTGTTACATACATTCAAAAAAATTGATTGCGCATTTTTTGATGAAAATTGACCCAAAAATCAAAAATTTAGCATGTGCAGGAAAAATGGAACAGGCTAAAAACTGAATATCTTAAGACTGCACTACTGATCACTGTGCGTCTGCCTGTGCATGTTAAAAAAAAAAATAAAAAACAATGTTTTGTGATTTAACTTCAAACAAATTGTTTGACTCAAGAGTCTGTGAATGTGAAGTGTGGTCGAAGTTCGGCCGGTGGGCGATACTAATAACAATAATTTGGCAAGAAATGACTGGTACACTACCTACACAATCACCTATACTTTGCCCTACCTTTTGTTGCTGGCCTTTTTATAAGTTGGCTGTAGGCTGTTTGTAATTGTTAACTTCCCATTAAAAGTTATTATAATTGGTGCGACTTGTTGAATTAAATCCTTCGTTTTTAGCAAGATGTCTGTATGTGTGTATGAACCACCATATCTCGAGAACAAAAAAAGATATCGACCTTGGATACATTTTATTTTACAGACTTTTCTAAAAAATTCAATAAACCGTTTTTTTACTACAGCAATTTAAAAAGGAGCTGTAAAATATCATTTATCTCGAATATCTCTAGAACGGAATAAGATATTCACTTCAGACTAATTTTTTTTACACATAATTAGTAAATATTAAAAAAAATTCAACAGACGCTTTTTTTAAACTAGGGAAAACAGTTGAAAAATAATTTTCAAAAAAAAAAAAATGATTCCGAACCCAGTCTATTTTTTTTACATAGAATGACGTAGTCTACAACTGGTAATTAAAAATTTCAAAAAATTCAACAGACAGCTTTTTTATAGCAAAAAAACTGGAGAAAAACTATTAAAAATTCTTAACAAATGTTTTTTAACTTAAATATTTTGAAAAAAACAATGATATCGATTTCAAATTTTTATCAAAAATATATAGGTACAAGAAAAAACTTTTCAAAAATGTTTTAATTCGAAAAATTCTTACACAAGAAATCGCTTCAAAATAAAAATTTTTCATATGACATTTAATTTTTTAATTTGCCTTTTTATATTCTTTGAAACCATGTTTTTTTTTTTTAAGTAAACTCCCCCGATTTTTGGTATTTTTTTAGTCAATAGTCTGTTTTGAAATAGTTGATGTATGTCAAGTTAGCACTACATTTGTGGAAATTCAAAAAATTAAATATGCAGTTAATTTTAGCTTTTTAGTAGTAAATTATTTGTGGAAAAAAAAATTTTTAGCTCTAAAAATGTGGTTAAGATTTCTTGTTATTAATTTAATTTCATATTTTTGACCTGTTTAAATTAAAGTTTTTGATATGGCTTCTTCAAAAAGAAGATGCTTAAATGATCCAAACCCATTTTGTGTTATCTGTGGTGAATCCACACCGAAAACTTTTTTTTTTTAATTTTTGCTGCCGCTGGTTTTCCAATTTATCTTCTAATCTATAGGTTTTTCGCCAAAAGTTGTCATTGATTTTTATTTTAAGTATTATTACATACATTCAAAAAAATATTAAAACATCATGTTGATTACGCATTTTTTTGGAGAAAATTGACACCAAAGTCAAAAAATTAGCATGGGCAGGAAAAATGGAACAGACTAAAAGACTGAGAAAAGATATCAAATTTATTTAAACGCAGTTACAAAGGCTAATAAAGACCTAAACTAAGTTTCTATCGTTAGTATTAACAGCGCAATTATCGTTAACATGGGTCAGGGTACACCAAAGTTAGACTTTTCTTAAATCCCCGACAAATGTATCAAAATTGTAGATAGACCTTTACTGTGGAACGATTTTTTTCTAAGAATATACCCAAGAATCATGCTTTAAAATACTATTGACGAATTAAGCGAGAAAATTGTATGGTTTGAGTACAGAAAAGCTTAAGGCTGATATATTTGATGGACCACAGATAAGACTTTTAATGAAAGATGATGATTTCATGCATTCAATGAATGATTAAGAATTTACAGCCTGGTTAGCTTTTGTAAACTTAGTTAACAACTTCTTAGAAAACCATAAGTCGATAAATTACCAAGACTTAGTGCTGGACTTACTGGAAAGTTTTAAGAGGCTATATGAGTATTAAAATTCACTACCTCCACAGTCATTTGGATAGATTTCCTAAAAATCTTGGCTCATATAGCGAGGCGCAGGGAGATCGGTTCAATCAGGACTTAAAAGTCATGGAAGATAGGTATCAAGGTCGATGAACACATGATGGCTGATTACTGCTGGAGCATCACGCGAGATTGTCTTAGGGACACTCATGCAAGAAAATTGCTAAAAAGAAGCTTTCTTCAGTAGAACAAGGCAATAAACTGAAACATTTTCTTTATTTGTATTATTTGTCCATGTATGCTGTATCTCACAAACTACACGTAGAACCAAAAAAGTAAGTATACAGTTAGAACCTGGGTAACTAGTGAACAAAGAAGCAGTTTTAATTTTGGCGGCACCAAAACCACTGTAGGCCTGTGTAATCAACTATCAACTTAGCCGATTCCACCCCAGGTTTGCTGAATAAGCCGAAGAGGCTGTCCCTTTCCTCAAAAAGATTTTATCTATGTATCTTAGGCAGGGGAAGCCCTCTTAACTCACCGACATTGATGTTCACCGTAGGAGTGGCAATGGCTGGCTTATAGGCGAGGTGCCAATTCTCCGTTTGTTGCTGGTCCTCGTTCGTTCTATCACTGTTACTCTGAATCCTTTTTATGTCTTTTGATTGTGGTTGGAGCGGTGATTTCCAGCCTCGTTGTTTCAAGCCATTTGGTAGCCTGGATAAATTTTAACAGGTATTTGCTTGGAATGTCAGCGAGCACCTCCAAGTCGTTGAACAAAGTTCTCCAGCGGAGCCTGTTTCTCACTACACAAGTAGTGAGGAGTATCCCCATGTATCTCCTCGGCACCACATCCTCCGCATAAGTCGTCCATACTGAGTTTCATCTTTTTCTTGTGGAACCCCAGTTGGTTGTGCCCGGCAGTGATAGTCACGAGAAGAGATACAGACTTTTTATTCAGTTGGATGATGTTTTCCAGTTATGGCACAGGTATCCAGCGGAATCCATCTCTTATTTGTTTTAGCTAAAACTTTTCTCTCGATACTGCGCATGAGGTATGACCTATGGCACTGTGATTCCAGCTACCAGTTTCGTTAAGAAGAATCCAAACCTGGCTTCCTAACTTCTTTCTTTAATGTTGTAATTAAATTATTAATAATTTAATTTCCAGAATCACCAATCACAACAAGGATCGGAGATTTTGAGTTGGTCCCTTAAATAAAAAGAATTTTAAAAGTTAATTTAGTTTTGTTCGTAAAAAGGACCAGTTCCGTTTTTTGGGAGTTAACCACCAGAATGCAGTTCCTAGTCCTTGTGTTCGTTGTTGATGAGGCATTTTCTATTTGTTCGCTGATTGTGGAGGGAAATTTACCTGTTTGAATGTGAATCCTTGACTTTCTTACTAACTTACAGTTGCACTGCAGTCTGGTGTGGACCAGGGCTTCAACCAACAAGCCTTCTCCAGCCAGCTCTGCCTCTAGCTAGCTGTTTCCAGTTTCACACCGGTCTTCGATTATTGCGTTCGTCGCCTTCCCTCGAGGATAGATTCAAAGGTTCACCACCTCAGCCGCTACCTTTTTAATTTTGTGACTGGGGTCGATGTCGGTGTACAGCCAATTCGTTGGTGTATCTTCTTCTCCATTCCCAGTATATGCATACGGAACCGAAGATCACCCAAAGAATTTTTCTCGCGCATATGCTTTAGAACTCCTTAGTCGTTTTTTAGTGACTAATGCTGGATTTACATGTATCTATGTCTGTAAATATGAAGAAAAGTAGACCTGAACAGATGAATGCGACAAAAATCGGTCGTGTGAAGTATAATATTAAGAACATGAACAATATGAACATGTTCGCATTATTAAATTATGATTTTAGTTACCTTTGTATCGTTATCGGGCTGTCAAATAAAAGATGTTAGTTGTTCATCGCAACGTTTCGAGTATGTTTATGCTCTTCATCAGGCCTTTATTTGGTAAAAATCATAGTATAAAATACAAATACATTAGAATTATTTAAAACACACTTTTATATGTGACGTCATAAAACTTACAATTAAATATGCAAATAATACGTTAAATTAGAGAACTTAACGGTAACCAACACATTATTTTTCAAAAAAGAACTAAAATAGAGTTTAATAATAAATATGAAAAAAACCTTTATACAATTTAAGATTTAAGTTTAAATTTAAAATTACTTATCTAAACAGGTTGTCCCTTAATTCGTCAATAGTATTTTAGGGCATGATTATTGGGTGTATTCTAAGAGAAAAATTGTTCGACAGTAAAGGCCTATCCCCAATTTTAATATCAGTTATCCGGTATTTAAGAAAAGTCTTACTTTGGTCTGGTGTACCCTAACCCATGTTAACGATAATTGCGCTGTTATTAACAATGATAGAAACTTCGTTTTGGCCTTTGTTTTGAGAAGAAATACCAGTCTTTGTATCTGCGTTTAAATAAGTTTGATATCTTTTCTCAGTCTAAAGATATTCAGTTTTTAGCCAGTTCCATTTTTCCTGCCCATGATAAATTTTTGACCTTGGTGTCAATTTTCTCCAAAAAATGCCTTATCAATATGATGTTTTAATAATTTTTTTGAATGCATGTGACAATACTAAATATAAAAGTCAGTAACAAGTTTGCCGACAAACCTTTAGATTTTATGATAATTTGGAAAACCAGCGGAAGGTAAAATTTAATAAAAAGGTTTTTTTTTTTTGCTTAACGCTCGAATGGCTATGAATAAAATATGATTTGTGTGGTTATCGATAATTTTTATTTTACGTGTGAACTAAAACAGTCTTAAGAGGTGTTCAAATGAGTCCACTTTGATTTTGTACACTGAGGGAAAAAATGCGATCTAAAAGTAAATAAGACCGTTTTTGATCTAAAGTATTTTAAATGAAGTGGCGCATTTTTATTTTTACGTTGAAACAATGTTTATTTGAATATGCGACATAATTTTAAGAGATTCAACCTAGTTTCAAAGTAAAACATGCTTATTTATTCATTGAAATCAACTTTTGTTCATTTACATTCCGTTCAACGTTGTTTTAAAGTGAAAGTCTATCCTTTTTACATTGAGATCCACATTTAAAGTGCGCTCAACCCTGTTTCTAAGTGAAACGTATTCATGTTTACATTTAAATCCACATTTTACATTGCGATCCATTTTTGTGGCATTTAAAGTGTCATCAACGTAGTTTCAAACTGTTGCATACTTAAGTAAACCTCAATTTGTTTTTATTTGTAAGAATTTCGAGAGCGCGTTGTTGTTTTTTGAGGTAGCTCCCTTACATTTGTGAACAAATTAAACGCGCACTTAAAATTCACTGTCATATAATCGAAAAACAATATTTAATTACTTTTCCTATATTTTTTACCATGAAATACTCATAGCATTAAACGATTCACTTTAAGGCGTCACAATTAAATGATTCACCACAAAAATGAAATACATCGAGCATGAATATACATTTGTCTTTGTCTTACATAAATTTAAACAAAGCGTGGCGTGGGTAGCCATTTTGAATCAATACCTTACCAAGTGAAGTTCAATCTACGTTGATTCGAAGTAGATAAATGTTGTTTTAAAAGATGGATGAATTTGATTTAACTTTGATTCCACTATAAATCAACATATAAACTTAGTCAAATCTAGTTCGTTTTTAAGTATGAAATCACTTTGAAATAAAGTCGCTCCACTTTGATTTAAGAATTTTCGGCGTTGGCGCCAAATCGTTCCGAAAAATATTAGAATCAAAGTTTTTTGCTTTGATTTTACGTTGTTTTTTTCTCTGTGTAGGCATACTAGAGCCCGTTTTCGTATGTCAGGTCACGGATATTGATATTAATGATCCTAGCTACTGCCTTACTTCTGAGGACGATTTGAGCATGCGCTCTTCTAATTCACTTTAAATTGATATTTTGGTTGAATAAAAGATTTATTTCATTCTTACCCATTCAAAAACACCCAATATTGTAGGGACAGAAGATCTTGCAGGCCATTGAACTGCTCTTATTTTTTCCTATCCAACGATTACCGTTTAATCTTCATCTTGTCAATTTTTAACCTCTCGAGCAAAGTGGACTGAAGCACCATCAAGTAAGGCTAAGCTTGTTGAACCTATGGAATGTCCTCCAATAGTTTTCATAAATCATTTTGCAACAACTGCAGATAGTTTGTAAAATTCAACTTAAGCAGCTACTTAAATTAGCATGTATTCAAACTTACGAATGTCAGAGTGAATCCGTAATAACTTTTATAGTAAAAAAAAAACATACTTAAAAAATTATCTAAAACCACGCAAATAATTTTTATTCACAGCTTTTCAAGCTTAAAGCTAAAAAAATATTGTTTTAAATTTTACCTGCCGCTAAATTTTCATAAAATCTATGGGTTTTTCGGCTAACTTGTTGTGAACTTTTATTTTAAGTATTGTGACATACATTCAAAAAAATTTATTGCGCATTTTTTGATGAAAATTGACCCAAAAATCAAAAATTTAGCATGTGCAGGAAAAATGGAACAGGCTAAAAACTGAATATCTTAAGACTGCACTACTGATCACTGTGCGTCTGCCTGTGCATGTTAAAAAAAAAAATAAAAAACAATGTTTTGTGATTTAACTTCAAACAAATTGTTTGACTCAAGAGTCTGTGAATGTGAAGTGTGGTCGAAGTTCGGCCGGTGGGCGATACTAATAACAATAATTTGGCAAGAAACGACTGGTACACTACCTACACAATCACCTATACTTTGCCCTACCTTTTGTTGCTGGCCTTTTTATAAGTTAGCTGTAGGCTGTTTGTCATTGTTAACTTCCCATTGAAAGTTATTATAATTGGTGCGACTTGTCGAATTAAATCCTTCGTTTTTAGCAAGATGTCTGTATGTGTGTATGAACCACCATATCTCGAGAACAAAAAAAGATATCGACCTTGGATAAATTTTATTTTACAGACTTTTCTAAAAAATTCAATAAACCGTTTTTTTACTACAGCAATTTAAAAAGGAGCTGTAAAATATCATTTATCTCGAATACCTCTAGAACGGAATAAGATATTAACTTCAGACTAATTTTTTTTTACACATAATTAGTAAATATTAAAAAAAAATTCAACAGACGCTTTTTTTAAACTAGGGAAAACAGTTGAAAAATAATTTTCAAAAAAAAAAAAATGATTCCGAACCCAGTCTATTTTTTTTTAAATAGAATGACGTAGTCTACAACTGGTAATTAAAAATTTCAAAAAATTCAACAGACAGTTTTTTTATAGCAAAAAAACTGAAGAAAAACTATTAAAAATTCTTAACAAATGTTTTTTAACTTAAATATTTTGAAAAAAAAAAAACAATGATATCGATTTCAAATTGTTATCAAAAATATATAGGTACAAGAAAAAACTTTTCAAAAATGTTTTAATTCGAAAAATTCTTACACAAAAAATCGCTTCAAAATAAAAATTTTTCATATGACATTTAATTTTTTAATTTGCCTTTTTATATTCTTTGAAACCATGTTTTTTTTTAAGTACACTCCCCCGATTTTTGGTATTTTTTTAGTCAATAGTCTGTTTTGAAATAGTTGATGTATGTCAAGTTAGCACTACATTTGTGGAAATTCAAAAAATTAAATATGCAGTTAATTTTAGCTGCCGCTGGTTTTCCAATTTATCTTCTAATCTATAGGTTTTTCGCCAAAAGTTGTCATTGATTTTAATTTTAAGTATTATTACATACATTCAAAAAAATATTAAAACATCATGTTGATAACGCATTTTTTTGGAGAAAATTGACACCAAAGTCAAAAAATTAGCATGGGCAGGAAAAATGGAACAGACTAAAAGACTGAGAAAAGATATCAAATTTATTTAAACGCAGTTACAAAGGCTAATAAAGACCTAAACTAAGTTTCTATCGTTAGTATTAACAGCGCAATTATCGTTAACATGGGTCAGGGTACACCAAAGTTAGACTTTTCTTAAATCCCCGACAAATGTATCAAAATTGTAGATAGACCTTTACTGTGGAACGATTTTTTTCTAAGAATATACCCAAGAATCATGCTTTAAAATACTATTGACGAATTAAGCGAGCAAATTGTATGGTTTGAGTACAGAAAAGCTTAAGGCTGATATATTTGATGGACCACAGATAAGACTTTTAATGAAAGCTGATGATTTCATGCATTCAATGAATGATTAAGAATCTACAGCCTGGTTAGCTTTTGTAAACTTAGTTAACAACGTCTTAGAAAACCATAAGTCGATAAATTACCAAGACTTAGAGCTGGACTTGCTGGAAAGTTTTAAGAGGCTATATGAGTATTAAAATTCACTACCTCCACAGTCATTTGGACAGATTTCCTAAAAATCTTGGCTCATATAGCGAGGCGCAGGGAGATCGGTTCAATCAGGACTTAAAAGTCATGGAAGATAGGTATCAAGGTCGATGAACACATGATGGCTGATTACTGCTGGAGCATCACGCGAGATTGTCTTAGGGACACTCATGCAAGAAAATTGCTAAAAAGAAGCTTTCTTCAGTAGAACAAGGCAATAAACTGAAACATTTTCTTTATTTGTATTATTTGTCCATGTATGCTGTATCTCACAAACTACACGTAGAACCAAAAAAGTAAGTATACAGTTAGAACCTGGGTAACTAGTGAACAAAGAAGCAGTTTTAATTTTGGCGGCACCAAAACCACTGTAGGCCTGTGTAATCAACTATCAACTTAGCCGATTCCACCCCAGGTTTGCTGAATAAGCCGAAGAGGCTGTCCCTTTCCTCAAGAAGATTTTATCTATGTATCTTAGGCAGGGGAAGCCCTCTTAACTCACCGACATTGATGTTCACCGTAGGAGTGGCAATGGCTGGCTTATAGGCGAGGTGCCAATTCTCCGTTTGTTGCTGGTCCTCGTTCGTTCTATCACTGTTACTCTGAATCCTTTTTATGTCTTTTGATTGTGGTTGGAGCGGTGATTTCCAGCCTCGTTGTTTCAAGCCATTTGGTAGCCTGGATAAATTTTAACAGGTATTTGCTTGGAATGTCAGCGAGCACCTCCAAGTCGTTGAACAAAGTTCTCCAGCGGAGCCTGTTTCTCACTACACAAGTAGTGAGGAGTATCCCCATGTATCTCCTCGGCAACACATCCTCTGCATAAGTCGTCCATACTGAGTTTCATCTTTTTTTTGTGGTACCCCAGTTGGTTGTGTCCGGCAGTGATAGTCACGAGAAGAGATACAGACTTTTTCTTCAGTTGGATGATGTTTTCCAGTTATGGCACAGGTATCCAGCGGAATCCATCTCTTATTTGTTATAGCTAAAACTTTTCTCTCGATACTGCGCATGAGGCATGTCCTATGGCACTGTGATTCCAGCTACCAGTTTCGTTGAGTAGAATCCAAACCTGGCTTCCTAACTTCTCTCTTTAATGTTGTAATTAAATTATTAATAATGTAATTTCCAGAATCACCAATCACAACAAGGATCGGAGATTTTGAGTTGGTCCCTTAAATAAAAAGAATTTTAAAGATCGATAATTTAGTTTTGTTCGTAAAAAGGACCAGTTCCGTTTTTTGGGAGTTAACCGCCAGAACGCAGTTCCTAGTCTTTGTGTTCGTTGTTGATGAGGCATTTTCTATTTGTTCGCTGATTGTGGAGGGAAATTTACCTGTTTGAATGTGAATCCTTGACTTTCTTACTAACTTACAGTGGCACTGCAGTCTGGTGTGGACCAGGGCTTCAACCAACAAGCCTTCTCCAGCCAGCCTTGCCTCTAGCTAGCTGTTTCCAGTTTCACACCGGTCTTCGATTATTGCGTTCGTCGCCTTCCCTCGAGGATAGATTCAAAGGTTCACCACCTCAGCCGCTACCTTTTTAATTTTGTGACTGGGTCGATGTCGCTGTACAGCCAATTCGTTGGTGTATCTTCTCCTCCATTCCCAGTGTATGCATACGGGACTGAAGCTGGACTAATGCTGGATTTACATGTATCTATGTCTGTAAATATGAAGAAAAGTAGACCTGAACAGATAAATGCGACAAAAATCGGTCGTGTGAAGTATAATATTAAGAACATGTACAATATGAACATGTTCGCATTATTACATTATGATTTTAGTTACCTTTGTATCGTTATAGAAAAATTGCTATTTTTTGGGCTGTCAAATAAAAGATGTTAGTTGTTCATCGCAACGTTTCGAGCATGTTTATGCTCTTCATCAGGCCTTTATTTGGTAAAAATCATAGTATAAAATACAAATACATTAGAATTATTTAAAACACACTTTTATATGTGACGTCATAAAACTTACAATAAAATATGCAAATAATACGTTAAATTAGAGAACTTAACGGTAACCAACACATTATTTTTCAAAAAAGAACTAAAATAGAGTTTAATAATAAATAAAAAAAAACCTTTATACAATTTAAGATTTAAGTTTAAATTTAAAATTACTTATCTAAACAGGGTGTCCCTTAATTCGTCAATAGTATTTTAGGGCATGATTCTTGGGTGTATTCTAAGAGAAAAATTGTTGGACAGCAAAGGTCTATCCCCAATTTTAATATCAGTTATCCGGTATTTAAGAAAAGTCTTACTTTGGTCTGGTGTACCCTAACCCATGTTAACGATAATTGCGCTGTTATTAATAATGATAGAAACTTCGTTTAGGCCTTTGTTTTATACCAGTCTTTGTATCTGCGTTTAAATAAGTTTGATATCTTCTCAGTCTAAAGATATTCAGTTTTTAGCCTGTTCCATTTTTCCTGCCCATGCTAATTTTTTGACCTTGGTGTCAATTTTCTTTTTTCAAAAAATGCCTCTCGAGCAAAGTGGACTGAAGCACCATCAAGTTAGGCTAAGCTTGTTGAACCTATGGAATGTCCTCCAATAGTTCTCATAAATCATTTTGCAACAACTGCAGATAGTTTGTAAAATTCAACTTAAGTACCTACTAAAATTAGCATGTATTCAAACTTAAGAATGTCAGAGTGAACCCGTAATAACTTTCTTAGTAAAAAAAAAACATACTAAAACCACGCAAATAATTTTTATTCACAGCTTTTCAAGCTTAAAGCTAAAAAATATTGTTTTAAATTTTACCTGCCGCTAAATTTTCATAAAATCTATGTGTTTTTCGGCTAACTTGTTGTGAACTTTTATTCTAAGTATTGTTACATACATTCAAAAAAATTATTAACACATCATGTTGATTACGCATTTTTTGGTGAAAATGACCCAAAAGTCAAAAATTTAGCATGTGCAGGAAAAATGGAACAGGCTAAAAACTGAATATCTTAAGACTGCACTACTGATCACTGTGCGTCTGCCTGTGCATGTTAAAAAAAAATAAAAAACAATGTTTTGTGATTTAACTTCAAACAAATTGTTTGACTCAAGAGTCTGTGAATGTGAAGTGTGGTCGAAGTTCGGCCGGTGGGCGATACTAATAACAATAATTTGGCAAGGAACGACTGGTACACTACCTACACAATCACCTATACTTTGCCCTACCTTTTGTTGCTGGCCTTTTTATAAGTTGGCTGTAGGCTGTTTGTCATTGTTAACTTCCCATTGAAAGTTATTGTAATTGGTGCGACTTGTCGAATTAAATCCTTCGTTTTTAGCAAGATGTCTGTATGTGTGTATGAACCACCATATCTCGAGAACAAAAAAAGATATCGACCTCGGATACATTTTATTTTACAGACTTTACTAAAAAATTCAATAAACCGTTTTTTTACTACAGCAATTTAAAAAGGAGCTGTAAAATATCATTTATCTCGAATATCTCTAGAACGGAATAAGATATTCACTTCAGACTAATTTTTTTTACACATAATTAGTAAATATTAAAAAAAATTCAACAGACGCTTTTTTTAAACTAGGAAAAACAGTTGAAAAATAATTATCAAAAAAAAAAAAATGATTCCGAACACAGTCTATTTTTTCTTACATAGAATGACGTAGTCTATAACGCTTGCATGTAGTTGGCCCACCAACTATTGAGTTGAGCAAAACTGTTAATTGCAATCGTTTGTACATCGTTTGTCTACGTTTGTACAAGTTTTAGATTCGTTTGTACACTCACCGTTTTTTGTATATAGCCACTTCAAAAAAATTTACGGAGTTTGGCCCACCAACTATAACGCTCGAAAAATCTGGAAATGCAGTTCGATAGATAATCGTTTGTCTATGTTTGTCTTTTTTTTTTTCGTTTGTATACGTCCCAAATTTTTTTGACAAAAAAATTTTTTTTAACCAAATTTTATTAAAATTTTAAAACATATGCATTCGTTTGTCTCTTTTTTATAATGATTTTTCATCGTGTTATTTTTTTTAATTTGTATTTATTTCTATTTTTAATTAATTATTACTTTTTTGGGACATGTAGTTGGCCCACCAACTATAATGCTCGAAAAATCTAAAAACGCAGTTCGATAGAAAATCGTTTGTCTATGTTTGTCTTTTTTTTTTTTCGTTTGTATACGTCCCAAATTTTTTTGACAACAAAATTTTTTTTAACCAAATTTTATTAAAATTTTAAAACATATGCATTCGTTTGTCTATTTTTTATAATGATTTTTTATCGTAGTAATTTTTTTAATTTGTATTTATTTCTATTTTTAATTAATTATATATTAATTATATGGAGCATGTAGTTGGCCCACCAACTATAACGCTCGAAAAATCTAAAAACGCAGTTCGATAGAAAATCGTTTGTCTATGTTTGTCTTTTTTTTTTCGTTTGTATACGTCCCAAATTTTTTTGACAAAAAAAATTTTTTTAACCAAATTTTATTAAAATTTTTAAACATATGCATTCGTTTGTCTCTTTTTTATAATGATTTTCCATCGTGTTAGTTTTTTTAATTTGTATTTATTTCTATTTTTAATTAATTATTACTTTTTTTGGGACATATAGTTGGCCCACCAACTATAATGCTCGAAAAATCTAAAAACGCAGTTCGATAGAAAATCGTTTGTCAATGTTTGTCTTTTTTTTTTTTTTCGTTTGTATACGTCCCAAATTTTTTTTACAAAAAAATTTTTTTTTAACCAAATTTTATTAAAATTTTCATACATATGCATTCGTTTGTCTCTTTTTATAATGATTTTCCATCGTGTTAATTTTTTAATTTGTATTTATTTCTATTTTTAATTAGTCATTACTTTTTTTGGGACATGTAGTTGGCCCACCAACTGCATTCTCTTTTATTTGGGTATCCACAGTTTCAACTTGTATTCGAAATTGCGATAATTAAGACTTTATCCTTTTTTTCTATTCTTTTTAAGGAGTTCCCTGCATTTAGGCTGCATTTAAAAAGACTTAAGTTACACCTTGAGTATATTATTTATTCAGTTAAAATAATTAAAAAAACCCAAACAAAAATAATTCTAATTCTATAGGTACTTGTTCATTAACTTGAACTTTGCCGTCGGCTTAAGGCTTTTAATGAGTTTCTTTTCTTTATGAAATAGAAAGTAATTATGGGTACAAATACCTATGCATGCCTATTATAGATATTGATAAGTAGTTACCAAATTTTTGAGTACCTACCTAACTACCTACGAGTTTTGGCTGTTTTTTCAGCGAATGGATAACCCCCTTATCTAACCCCCTTTACTTAAAACAAATCAAAATTATTTTAACTCGAACATAATCATGAAATGTGTATTTCCTGTAGTTCCAAAAACCCATTTTTAATAAAAATTCAGCAGTCCTGAATAATAAAAATACCCTTATTGTTATTATTGTACTATTCGTACTAGAATGTCAGCTTATTAGGCTTGACCATTCTTTATTCCTTCAATTTCATTGAATTTTTGAATAACAACAACAACTTAAAGGCGCTACCACCAATTGTTTGGCTGGAGATATAGCTATTTCGTGCTTTGCCACTTTTGCACTCATCAGTCTCCTTTTTGTGGTGCTGAGCTTTAATCCAAGCATTTTAACGGAACGGAACGGCGGAACAAGACAGCATACTTAAAGGCGCTTATAAAAATGCTGATGCTCCAAATGCATTTGATAAACAAATAACACATCTCGACCTGTGACGTCAGTGGTCTAAAGCGGTGGAGTGCGTAGTGCACACGACTGCTAAGACTGAGCAAATCTGATATGCGTAGGTTCGAATCCTATGGTGTGCATAAAAAGTTTTTCAAATAAAATTGGATTAAAGCTCAGCACCACAAAAAGGAGACTGATGAGTGCAAAAGTGGCAAAGCACGAAATAGCTATATCTTCAGCCAAACAATTGGTGGTAGCGCCTTTAAGTTGTTGTTGTAATTCAAAAATTCAATGAAATTGAAGGAATAAAGAATGGTCAAGCCTAATAAGCCGACATTCTAGTACGAATAGTACAATAATAACAATAAGGGTATTTTTATTATTCAGGACTGCTGAATTTGTATTAAAAATGGGTTTTTGGAACTACAGGAAATACACATTTCATGATTATGTTCGAGTTAAAATAATTTTGATTTGTTTTAAGTAAACCCCCCCTTATCCATTCGCTGAAAAAACAGCCAAAACTCGTAGGTAGTTAGGTAGGTACTCAAAAATTTGGTAACTACCTATCAATATCTATAATAGGCATGCATAGGTATTTGTACCCATAATTACTTTCTATTTCATAAAGAAAAGAAACTCATTAAAAGCCTTAAGCCGACGGCAAAGTTCAAGTTAATGAACAAGTACCTATAGAATTAGAATTATTTTTGTTTGGGTTTTTTTAATTATTTTAACTGAATAAATAATATACTCAAGGTGTAACTTAAGTCTTTTTAAATGCAGCCTAAATGCAGGGCACTCCTTAAAAAGAATAGAAAAAAAGGATAAAGTCTTAATTATCGCAATTTCGAATACAAGTTGAAACTGAGGATACCCAAATAAAAAAGAATGCAGTTGGTGGGCCAACTTCATGTCCCAAAAAAAGTAATGACTAATTAAAAATAGAAATAAATACAAATTAAAAAATTAACACGATGGAAAATCATTATAAAAAGAGACAAACGAATGCATATGTTTAAAAATTTTAATAAAATTTGGTTAAAAAAAATTTGTTTGTCAAAAAAATTTGGGACGTATACAAACGAAAAAAAAAAAAGACAAGCATTGACAAACGATTTTCTATCGAACTGCGTTTTTAGATTTTTCGAGCGTTATAGTTGGTGGGCCAACTATATGTCCCAAAAAAAGTAATAATTAATTAAAAATAGAAATAAATACAAATTAAAAAAACTAACACGATGGAAAATCATTATAAAAAAGAGACAAACGAATGCATATGTTTAAAAAATTTAATGAAATTTGGTTAAAAAAATTTTTTTTTTCAAAAAAATTTGGGACGTATACAAACGAAAAAAAAAAAGACAAACATAGACACACGATTTTCTATCGAACTGCGTTTTTAGATTTTTCGAGCGTTATAGTTGGTGGGCCAACTACATGCTCCATATAATTAATATATAATTAATTAAAAATAGAAATAAATACAAATTAAAAAAATTACTACGATAAAAAATCATTATAAGAAATAGACAAACGAATGCATATGTTTTAAAATTTTAATAAAATTTGGTTAAAAAAAATTTTGTTGTCAAAAAAATTTGGGACGTATACAAACGAAAAAAAAAAAAGACAAACATAGACAAACGATTTTCTATCGAACTGCGTTTTTAGATTTTGCGAGCGTTATAGTTGGTGGGCCAACTACATGTCCCAAAAAAGTAATAATTAATTAAAAATAGAAATAAATACAAATTAAAAAAAATAACACGATGAAAAATCATTATAAAAAAGAGACAAACGAATGCATATGTTTAAAAATTTTAATAAAATTTGGTTGAAAAAAAATTTTTTGTAAAAAAAATTTGGGACGTATACAAACGAAAAAAAAAAGACAAACATAGACAAACGATTTTCTATCGAACTGCGTTTTTAGATTTTTCGAGCGTTATAGTTGGTGGGCCAACTACATGTCCCAAAAAAGTAATAATTAATTAAAAATAGAAATAAATACAAATTAAAAAAAATAACACGATGGAAAATCATTATAAAAAAGAGACAAACGAATGCATATGTTTTAAAATTTTAATAAAATTTGGTTAAAAAAAATTTTGTTGTCAAAAAAATTTGGGACGTATACAAACGAAAAAAAAAAAAGACAAACATAGACAAACGATTTTCTATCGAACTGCGTTTTTAGATTTTTCGAGCGTTATAGTTGGTGGGCCAACTACATGTCCCAAAAAAGTAATAATTAATTAAAAGTAGAAATAAATACAAATTAAAAAAAATAACACGATGAAAAATCATAATAAAAAAGAGACAAACGAATGCATATGTTTAAAAATTTTAATAAAATTTGGTTGAAAAAAAATTATTTGGGACGTATACAAACGAAAAAAAAAAGACAAACATAGACAAACGATTTTCTATCGAACTGCGTTTTTAGATTTTTCGAGCGTTATAGTTGGTGGGCCAACTACATGTCCCAAAAAAGTAATAATTAATTAAAAATAGAAATAAATACAAATTAAAAAAAATAACACGATGGAAAATCATTATAAAAAAGAGACAAACGAATGCATATGTTTTAAAATTTTAATAAAATTTGGTTAAAAAAAATTTTTTTGTCAAAAAAATTTGGGACGTATACAAACGAAAAAAAAAAGACAAACATAGACAAACGATTATCTATCGAACTGCATTTCCAGATTTTTCGAGCGTTATAGTTGGTGGGCCAAACTCCGTAAATTTTTTTGAAGTGGCTATATAAAAAAAACGGTGAGTGTACAAACGAATCTAAAACTTGTACAAACGATTGCAATTAACAGTTTTGCTCAACTCAATAGTTGGTGGGCCAACTACATGCAAGCGTCTATAACTGGTAATTAAAAATTTCAAAAAATTCAACAGACAGTTTTTTTTATAGCAAAAAAACTGAAAAAAAACTATTGAAAACTCTTAACAAATGTTTTTTAACTTAAATATTTTGAAAAAAAACAATGATATCGATTTCAAATTTTTATCAAAAATATATAGGTACAAGAAAAAACTTTTCAAAAATGTTTTAATTCGAAAAATTCTTACACTCAAAATCGCTTCAAAATAAAAATTTTTCATATGACATTTAATTTTTTAATTTGCCTTTTTATATTCTTTGAAACCATGTTTTTTTTTAAGTACACTCCCCCGATTTTTGGTATTTTTTTAGTCAATAGTCTGTTTTGAAATAGTTGATGTATGTCAAGTTAGCACTACATTTGTGGAAATTCAAAAAATTAAATATGCAGTTAATTGTAGCTTTTTAGTAGTAAATTAGTTGTGGAAAAAAAAATTTTTTAGCTCTACTACTTTTTAAAAAAATGGAAAGTTGTGCTAACTTGATATCAACTTGGCACTACACTTTGTGAAATTCCAAAAACTAAGTAAGCAGTTCGTTGAAGCTTTTTAATAGTAAATTAGTCGTGGAAAGAAGAAAATTCAAAAAAAATGTTTGGGTACTATTTTTGATATTAAAAAAAAAAATTAGTATGTAGTGCTAACTTAATATAAACTTGGCACTACACTTTCTGAAATTCTAAAAACTAAGTACGCAGTTAATTCAAGCTATTTAGTAGTAAATTAGTTGTGGAGAGAAAAAAATTCCAAAAAATTTGTTGCCGTACTTTTTAAAAAAAATAAGAGTAGGTAGTGCTAACTTGACACTGGTGAACTCAGCCATTAAAAAAGGAAATTCGAAAATAAAACATGCCATTATTTAAAGCTTTTTAGTAGTAAATTAGTTGTGGAGAGAAAAAAATTCCAAAAAATTTGTTGCCGTACTTTTTTAAATAAATAAGAGTAGGTAGTGCTAACTTGACACTGGTGAACTCAGCCATTAAAAAGGGAAATTCGAAAATAAAACATGCCATTATTTAAAGCTTTTTAGTAGTAAATTAGTTGTGGAGAAAAAAATTCCAAAAAAATTGCCTTTATTTAAAGCTTTTTAGTAGTAAATTAGTTGAGTAGAGAAAAAAATTGCAAAAAAATTTGTTGCCGTAATTTTTTTTAAAAATAAGAGTAGGTAGTGCTAACTTGACACTGGTAAACTCAGCCATTAAAAAGGGAAATTCGAAAATAAAACATGCCATTATTTAAAGCTTTTTAGTAGTAAAATAGTTGTGGAGAGATAAAAATTCCAAAAAATTTGTTGCCGTACTTTTTTTAAAAAATAAAAGTAGGTAGTGCTAACTTGACACTGGTGAACCCAGCCATTTAAAAGGGGAATTCGAAAATAAAAGATGCCATTATTTAAAGCTTTTTAGTAGTAAATTAGTTGTGGAGAGAAAAAAATTCCAAAAAATTTGTTGCCGTACTTTTTTTAAAAAATAAGAGTAGGTAGTGCTAACTTAACACAGGTGAACTCAGCCATTAAAAAGGGAAATTCAAAAATAAAACATGCCATTATTTAAAGCTCTTTAGTAGTAAATTAGTTGTGGAGAGAAAAAATTTTGCCGTAATTTAAAATAAAATAAGAGTAGGTAGTGCTAACTTGACACTGGTGAACTCAGCCATTAAAAAGGGAAATTCGAGAATAAAACATGTCATTATTTAAAGCTTTTTAGAAGTAAATTAGTTGTGGAGAGAAAAAATTTCCAAAAAAATTGTTGCCGTAATTTTTTTAAAATATAGGAGTAGGTAGTGCTAACTTGACACTGGTGAACTCAGCCATTAAAATGGGAAATTTGAAAATAAAACATGCAATTATTTAAAGCTTTTTAGTAGTAAATTAGTGTTGGAGACAAAAAAATTTTTTGCCGTTCTTTAAAAAAAAATTAAAGTAGGTAGTGCTTACTTGACACTGGTGAGCTCAGCCATTAAAAAAGGAAATTCGAGTATAGAAAATGCCATTATTTAAAGCTTTATAGTAGTCAAGTTAGCACTACCTACTTTTTTTTTTTAAATTACGGCAACAAATTTTTTGAATTTTTCTTCTCTCCACAACTAATTAACTACTAAAAAGCTTTAAATAATGGCATGTTTTATTTTCAAATTTCCCTTTTTAATGGCTGAGTTCACCAGTGTCAAGTAAGCACTACCTACTCTTTTTTTTTTTTAAAGTACGGCAACAAATTTTTTGGAATTTTTTTCTCTTCACAACGAATTTACTACTAAGAAGCTTTACATAATGGCATGTTTTATTTTCGAATTTCCCTTATTAATGGCTGAGTTCACCAGTGTCAAGTTAGCACTACCTACTCCTATATTTTAAAAAAATTACGGCAACAATTTTTTTGGAAATTTTTTCTCTCCACAACTAATTTACTTCTAAAAAGCTTTAAGTAATGACATGTTTTATTCTCGAATTTCCCTTTTTAATGGCTGAGTTCACCAGTGTCAAGTTAGCACTACCTACTCTTATTTTATTTTAAATTACGGCAAAATTTTTTCTCTCCACAACTAATTTACTACTAAAGAGCTTGAAATAATGGCATGTTTTATTTTTGAATTTCCCTTTTTAATGGCTGAATTCACCAGTGTCAAGTTAGCACTACCTACTCATATTTAAAAAAAAAAAAGTACGGCAACAAATTTTTTGGAATTTTTTTCTCTACACAACTAATTTTCTACTAAATAGCTAGAATTAACTGCGTACTTAGTTTTTAGAATTTCAAAAAGTGTAGTGCCAAGTTTATATCAAGTTAGCACTACATACTAATTTTTTATTTTAATATTAAAAATAGTACTCAAAAATTTTTTTAGAATTTTTTTATATTCCACAACTAATTAACTATTAAAAAGCTTCAACAAACTGCTTACTTGGTTTTTGGAATTTCACAAAGTGTAGTGCCAAGTTGATATCAAGTTAGCACTACTTACCATTTTTTTAAAAAATAGTAGAGCTACAAATTTTTTTTCCACAACTAATTTACTACTATAAAGCTACAATTAACTGCATATTTACTTTTTTGAATTTCCACAAATGTAGTGCTAACTTGACATACATAAATAATTGGCTTAAATAATTATTAGGTCCATACTGAGAAATTTAGGAAAAAAAGTTTTATAAGTAAGATTCTTAGAATTTTACAAACTATTTACAAAAATAATATAAAAATTTTACTATTATAAATAGATAACGTACAAAATATAGGTAATGTCACATTTTGCCCTGTATCTCTATATCTATACATAGCTATGTATATTCTGATTATCCAAAAACCCAAAGTTATTACACTATGAAATATATTTATATAATATATTCTCTACCATCCACCACTTAGGTAAATATGTACCAACACCAATGGGAAGTTACTAGTGTGGGTCGACCCCAGACTAATTTTTGTTGTTTATGACGTGCAGCATCTCCAGCAACATTCTCTTCGAGTAATGTTGTTCGGTCTGCAACACTTCAACATTATGAAAGTCTGGTTTGTGACTATCTGGCAAAAAGTGGTGAGTTAATGCATTTTTGTGCTGCCCCACTATTTAAGTCCGATTTATGACCAGAGAGACGATTTTTAAGCTTTTGCATGGAGGTATGCCTATGATTACAGACGAAAATTTCTCTCCTTGCCTTTTATCTTTGTGAAAAGCTTTTCTCTAAGAGAATTTGCAGATTTAAGCCTAGTAGTACGCAGCTCGAGCTTAAATTCCGCTCCCGGCTCCCGTTCAAAATTCCCTCCAAAATTTAGCCAAGTTAAAATTTTTCCAAGCATTTTAGCCAAGAGGTAAGCGGCTCCAGCTAATATATCAAATTTTTGATTCCCAATGTACAGTACACCTTTATCTGTCAAAATTTAGCTCAGGAAATCAATGTCCGGCACATTATTCTAAAGATAAAATTTGACAGACGTTGGACGTGTTTGTATCTTTTAAAATGAAACAAGTTACCTCGGTGAGATTCAAAACACAAGTGAACGATTTATTAAAAGAAAAGAGAAAAGTATATAAGTACATATGTAAGTTGTTTCAATAAATGACATCAATGTAAATTGCACATGTATGTTGGTATATAAAAAAAAAATCTAAGAGTGTACAGCGAGTCAAAACTAATTTAATTCTTTTTATGAATGATAAACAAATCAACACTCCCACTTTCAAATTTATAAAAAAGCTATTAATACAAAATTCAAACAAAATTAAGCATTAAAGAATTATGTAAATTTAATCACAACAAAAACATAAATGTTAAAAAAGTAGCCAGTTCTTTTAATACAAAAACTTTTGCGTAACAAGTCAGCCGTAAAAAGTAATGAGATCTAAAAGTACGCCAAGTTCAAATCTTAACACTCCCACTTTCAAATTTATAAAAAAGTTATCAATACAAAATTCAAACAAAATTAAGCATTAAAGAATTATGTAAATCTAATCACAACAAAAACATAAATGTTAAAAAAGTAGCCAAGTTCTTCTAATACAAAAACTTTTGCGTAACAAGTCAGCCGTAAGAAGTAATGAGATCTAAAAGTACGCCAAGTTCTAAGTTTATTAATGTAAAATATCAAATATTTTAAGTAGAGTAATATCGAAGAACCTCAAAATTATTAGAGACATCTATTATTTAATGATTACTGACTTAAATTGAGTTGGTTTACTAGTCAAGCTTTAATTTCAAAATTGAGTAATTAGGTAAAAAAAGAAAACTTGCCAAGTAAACCAACTCAATTAAAGTCAGTAATCATTAAATAATAGATGTCTCTAATAATTTTTAGGTTCTTCGATATTACTGTACTTAAAATATTTGATATTTTATATTAATAAACTTAGAACTTGGCGTACTTTTAGATCTCATTAGTTTTTATAGTTGACTTGTTACGTTTAAGTTTTTGTATTAGAAGAACTTGGCTACTTTTTTAACATTTATGTTTTTGTTGTGATTTCACTACTTTTTGCAAAGGTTTTCTTTTTCAGGAAAAGTGGGTGGAATAAACGCCCAATGAGAGCCTCATAAGTAAAGTAAGTTTTTAGTTTATGCCTCTTCTATATACAACAAGTCCTACCCATCTGCCAATTTTAATAAGTTAGAAGTGCTCCATTGAAATCATAATAATAATTGATAAGAAGTGGGTAGATGAATCGCCCCTGCATGAAAAATTTTAAAATTTCAACTTTTTCTTTGTATACGCCTGAAAACGAACCGCTTTATACCAAATTTTATAATCCTGTACCAAACAGAAGTACTCTCAATATATTTAATATTATTTCTGTGAAAATGGGTGGTTGCCACTCCCACTGAATTTTAAATCTCAAATTTTTAATTTTCCCTTTACTTGCATGTCAAGTCCTATTGCTCTGCCAAACTTCATCATTCTACGACAACCAGAAGTGCTCCAAATAATTGATATCAATTCTGCGAAAATGGGCGGATGCCACGCCCTCTGAATTTAAAATCTCAAATTTTTAAATTTTGCATTTGCTCTCACTCTCACTCGACAATCAGAAGTGCTCCTCATAATTAATATCATTTCTATTCATATGGGCGGGTGCCACGCCCCTGAATGTAAAATATCAAATTTTAAAACTGTTCCTTTGTCTGCACTTTAAGCCCTACCGCTGTACTAAATTTCATCATTTCACGAAAATCAGAAGTGCTCCAAATAATTTATATCAATTCTATGAAAATGGGCGGAAACCACGCTCCCTGAATAAAAAATCTCAAATTTAAAAATAATTAATATAAATTCTATGGAAATGGGCAGGTACCACGCCCCCTGAATGGAAAATTTAAAATTTTCGATTTTTTCCTTTGTATACACCACAGGGCCTACAGTTGTGCGAAATTAAGAGATTCTACGATCTCGGGAAGTGCTCCATAATTTTGATGATCTGTCAGTGAGTCATTGAGTCAGTCAGTCTGTGAGTCAGTGAGTCAGTCAGTCAGTTACGGTTTTTGCGATTTTTGCAGTCTTATATCTCAGGAGCCCCTAGTAATAGAATTGAAATTTGGTGAGTTGCCTAAACCCGGTGAGCTTATGCTCCGTGTTTGAAGTTTCTGACTTTATTGGTACTGAAGTTAGAGGGGGGGGGTCGAAATTCGCCTGAGTTTGATCCTGTAAAAAGGGTGTAGTGCCAGAACTTGGCTGGGCACTACCGTGCCCTTTGATTATTCCTTTCAATCAATTATTCCAATTTCATTTCGAAAAACCTCACAATGTTGCCTTGCAAGAGGCTTAGTAAACAAGTCGGCTAATTGATGGTCAGTAGCAATATATTTGAGTTCGAAAAGGTTTTCTGAAAAATGTTCACGAATGAAGTGATACTTAACGTGAGCGACACTTGCCCTTCTAGATGGACAATCATTTTTCAAGTGCCCTGGTTCTATACAAACAAAACATTTCTCCGATTTCTTCGTCTTGTTGGTCGCAATCGAGTTTTTCCATTTTGCTGTTGTTCTGCTCACCACCATTGCACTATTATCTGCATGTACCGATATCTGAGAGGATAACCGCTTTTCTTCCATTTTAAGCGGCGCCGTTAGATTTTCAAGAGTTTTTTGTTCTGCCTGTGTCGAATCCCACGCTGAATAGAAATGATTTAACTCTGGAGGTAACGTTATCAAGATTTTCGTAATAAGCATAGACGAAGAGATGCTTTCACCAAAATCTTTAAGCTGTTGCACTATTGTCTCAAGCTTCAATATACACGTAGCAATATCCTCAGTCGGATAGTTCTGAAAATTAAAAAAATTTTGCTAGAGCAAGTTTATATTCGTCTGTGCCTTTTGCTCATATACCGATTCCAGCTTTTCCACATCTGATGTGCCGTGCTGTAATATAGTTACTTACTTATTTTTAAGTTATTTTTTGTAGGCTTTTTTGGTAACTTTTTTCTTTAATGCAAATAAAACAAGTCTATTTCATCTTTTCCCGACGTTTCGTCGTTATTCACGACTTCTTCAGGGGTGTTTTGTAGATCTTTATTAAATTATTTAAATTTGTACAGTTAATTATATCTATTTCTTTTAAAAGTTGGAAAAAACTTACTTATTTTAAACTTTGTTGATTTTACATAGTTTAATTTAATTTTCTGTTTTTTAAATTTTTATATAATGAACTCTGTAAATAAATTTATTTGAAACAGAACAAAATAAATTAACATTAAGTGGACTTATAACTTTAAAGAACAAACAAAAATGATCACAGTAGTGTTGACTATCAGGTACTTTATTTAATTGCCAAAGCATAGCGCACGATCGTATTTTCTCTATCCTCTTTTGTATTCATTGTTTTTGTCAGTTTTTGTTGAATTCGTAAGCTCTCTAGAGTAAATCTCGCGTTTGTTCTCTTCTCCTTATCAAGTACTCTTACATCGTCAAAGTTGGCTATGTGTCCACTGTCAAGTATAGTTGTGAGAGACCCGTTGATTCTTTTCCTTTTCTAATGTCTGCTTTGTGCTCCGTCATTCTTGTACCTAATAGTCTTTTAGTTGTTCCAATATTTACCAAATTGCACGTTTCCCCATCCTTTCCATTGCAGTCGACCTCATAAACGACGTTGTATTGTTGGTTTTTGTCTATTTTAGCTTTTGTGTTGGTAAAAATTGTTCTTAGTGTTCTGTTTGATTTATGTGCATATGATGCACTCTCTTGTTTGATTGCATGGTGTAAGCTCTTGCTGTCAGTTAAATTAGGTATATATCTAATGCTATAGTATTTGGTGTTGGTGTTGCCGTTCTGTTGATTTTTGATTGTCTTATTATTTGTTTGGTCAGTTTTTTGTTGTGTTTTCTTTTTTAATAAATTATTAATTAAAAACATCGGAAAGTTGTTCATTTCGAGAATGGTTTTAATTGTTTTTATGTTCTGTGATTTGAATTGCAGATCGCTTATGTCTAGAACTTTGTTGATAAAATTTGTTGCTGTGTTAATTTTCTGTGTGTACGGTTGTGTCGATAAGTAATTAATCATACTCCCGGACGATGTGGATTTCGAATACCAATTAAATGCAATTTTTCCGTCTATTCGACAAAGTCTTACGTCTAAATATGGTAGGCTGTTGTTTTGTTCCATTTCTATCGTCAACTGTATTTTGGTGTGATAATTGTTGAATGTTTTTAAAATTGTTTCTTTATCCCGATCTTTGATTATTGCAAAAATATCATCGACATATTTTGATATGTGTTTGATATTTATGTTTATTGCATTTAAGCTATTTGTTATATTGTCAAGGTGGTCATCAAGTATGACTTACTTACTTACTTAGTTTTGCTGGCGCTCACAGCCCAGGATGGGCTTCGGCCTCAAATAACAAGTCCCTCCAGCCAGATCTATCCCTAACTAGCCGCTTCCAGTTTCGCTCACCGAGTTCTTTGATGTCGTCATCCACTTGTTTGCGCCACCTGTTACAGGTTCTTCCTTTGCTGCGTACTCCATCGGGGTTGCATTCGAAGACTCGTCGGGCAGGTGCGTTGCTGTCCATATGCTCCACGTGCCCCAGCCATCTCAGCCGCTGTATTTTCAGCTTTTTTAGCAGGTCACTCCTTCGATACACACCTCTCAAAGCACTCTAGCAGATTTGTATCCGAATCTTTCAATGTCCATGCTTCTGACCCATAAAGCAGGAACGGGATGATTAGGGTCTTGTATAAAGTCTCCTTGGTTCTCTGAGAGAGGGCCTTACTACTTAAATGCCTTCTTAGACCGAAGAAACAGCGGTTGGCAAGAGTAATTCTTCTTGGCTTCGCATCGCGCATGTTAAATTTTGACACTAACTTTTCAGCATAACTCTTTTGTCCAAGTTAGATCGTACCATTACTTGCCTTTTTGCTCTTCAATCCTAGGAAACACCTTGCCTCATACACCTTGACTTCAAAGACATCTCTTAAATAACCGATAAGCTTTTCTATATCAGAACATCTCGTCCCAGCCATAAACCATCATCAATATGAATGGCGACAATTAAATCATCTCCCACTAAAGCACTGGAATCCGCTTCTGATATTTTCAGATTATATGAGCAAAGGAAATCCATTAACTTTCTGTTGCAGCATCTAGTAGGGCTTGCCACGAGACGAGAAAAGTCTCGGTCTCGCATGACGAGACCGAGACCAGACGAGACGAGAGCAACCGAGACGAGACTGTATATTTGGACAGAAATTTGCAGAGAGTCTTATAAATTAAAAAATCCAATTTCAGTTACATATTTATTTTCTTCTGCACATGTTCAAACGACAATCGAAAATATTTCGTTCAAATAATCAACAGTTTGTCCGGAAATCGTATTTTTCGGAGACGAGACCGAGACGAGACTTAATTATACGAGTCTCGACACGAGACCGAGACGAGACTGACAATTTTCGATTTTAACGAGACCGAGACGAGACTTACAAAAGTCTCGCAGAGTCTCGTCTCGTGGCCAGCCCTAGCATCTTGACGCCTGCTTCAACCCATAAATGCTCCTTCTTAACTTGCATACACGCCATCTGCGAACCCTTTTGGTTGACGCATATAAATGTCTTCCTCTAAGGCTTGTGTATCTTTCGAAGGGTAATCCTGGTTACAGCTGATGACAAATTCATCTGAGGATGAAGACTGTTTTTTAAATAAAATATCACGCTTAACCTCTACTTTAGAAGTTCCAGGAAAATAAATGCGGCAAGGAATGTGTGCATAACATTGGGCACCGAAAATCTTTTTATGTGCCGGATTGAAGTCAAGTGGTTTTCCAAACCTTAATTCACCTCCACTTTTTCCAGCTACTCCAGTCGGACCCGCGTCTGCCCACAACTTCAATGCAAGTTTTTCGCATAACTGCCCGAACAGAATGGAGTCGCTGTAGCGGCCGCTTGTCGCACTGTCAAAGTTAAAGTATACGAAAATAGTACACAGCGCCAAAACGAGAAGCTGTAGCTGTAGCGATCGCTGTCGAAAGTTGAATAATTTTCAACTTTCTGCTTTTAGTCGCGCTACTTTTTGACATATCTGTGGGTCTGTTCAAAACACTGTATGAAAACTAGCCATTGTGTTATTTCTTCTTTGTTTATTATGAACTGAAATTTGGAAAAAAAGTGAGTTTCGATAGCAATGAATGGAGAAAAAAGCATTTGAAGTAATGTCTTGTTATTAATAATTAGAGTATATGTTGTCACTGACCCCAAAATTGCACTACCAGTTAGATCATTTTGTTTGATAGCTCCAATGGGCTTGGATGAAAAACAAAACGACAAACCAAAAACAATTCTTCACCTTTGTAAAACTGAGGAAATTTTTCTAGATACTGTTGTCATTTTCTCCTTCTAATTTTGCATCTGTCAAGGGCAACGTTTAAGTACATAGACCTCCTTTTTCCAAAAAAGTGTCAAAGTGAGAAATAAACATGTATGATAAAGACATCTTCTTGCAAAAAAACATGCGAAAATTGTTCTGACAGATAATTTTAGTCACCATACGATTCACGATTTTCAATTGTTTTTTGGCAAGCAAGTGTCTTTATAATAGATATATTTTTCCACGTTTGCACATTTTGCAATATGTAGTTCTATCCCAACTAATTGGGTGAACATAAAAGAGTGCCGCAACTGGAACTGAAACCAGAGCTGAAATAGCTATCTAAAAGTATAGTGCCTGCAATTTTTCATGTGCCCACAATGCAGTTGGTAAATTCCAAAAAAAAAAAAATACCTCTTATTTAGCTAGACCCCTTTCAGACAAGGAAACTGAGTTGCCGGCAACTGGGAGTTGATAGGCGAGAAGGGCGTAAAAGGAAGATAAAAAATCTCCCCTCACACTCTTCTCGCCAACAAACTGGCTAGTTTCTGGAAACTCAGTTTCCTTGTGTGAAAGCGGTACTACTGCTTATAATTGGGAATTGTTAGACCCCTTTCACACAAGGCAACTGAGTTGCCGGCGACTTTTAGTTTCTAGGCGAGAAGAGCGTAAAAGAAAGACAAAAAATTTCCCCTCACACCATTCTCGCCAACAAACTAGCCACTTTCTGGCAACTCAGTTTCCTTGTGTGAAAGCCGTCTTAATCTCATAAAATATTATTTGTTTTACAAGTTCAATTGCCATATTGAATTTTGTTCGTTAATTACTGGCATGTTTTGTGTTTTATATATTAAAAGAGAAACATGATAACAGAAAGACCGCTTTCACCGCTTTTTATGATGTTGCTGCCGATGCTGGCGCTATTATTGAATCTGAGGCTGAAGATGATGCAGTTGTTAACGAGACGGATAGTGTTTCAAGAGCTAGAGATGGTGCAACATTTGTCGACGTAAATAACTCTACTGCTACAAATGAACAAATAAATGAAACTGGTGTTGATGGTGATATTCGTTCAAGGGGCATTTTCGTTGCGAAAAAACTTCAATGGTTTCACATATCAAACTTTCTGCCAACAACAACAACAACAGCTATCATTGACTATTCAGCAGATAAACTAAACGTAGACGAAACCCATTTTTTCTGTTTCAAGTTGACGGGAAATAAGGATATCGACAAGCTAAGAACTGTAAACTTCAAAATTAGCGTACCTTTTGAATGTGCAACCGATTTTTTCAGTAGAAGTTTTTGGCCGGAAGGACTAAGGGTGCTATATTTTACAAACAACCAAAAAACTCGAAGTATCCCCTTACTGTCAACAACCAAACGTAGCTTTAAATAACAAAAATAATGAAGTTCAAATAAACGATGACGATAATGCTTTTCGTATTTACTATCAAAACGCTGGTGGGATGAGAACTAAAATTGACAAATTTTATGCTGCTGTTGCTGACAATTGTTATCAAGTTTTTGCTCTAACTGAAACATGGTTGACCCAAGGAATATATTCATCAGAACTTTCTCCGGTGATTACCATGTATACAGAAGAGATCGTTATGCTGAAGGTGAATCCAAAGGTGGAGGCGTGCTTTTATCTGTGAGTTATAAGCTCAGAAGCTTTCAAATATTTTTATTTAATGAAAAAATTGAACAAATCTGTGTTAAAATAGAATTGCCTTTTGCATCACTAAATTTAATTATGTTTGTTTCGTATATACCACCTGGTAGCGATATAACTATTTATTCTTTACATATACAAAATATAAAAAAAGTTTTTGATGTACTTGAAAAAAAATTCATATATTGTTGTACTAGGAGATTTTAATCTTTCGCATATAAATTGGATTTATTCTGTTGAGGATAACTTTTTATATCCTTCGAATGTTACTTCTAAAATTCTTAATAATTCTGTACACCATAAGGCATTAGAGATTCAGCTAAATTTTTTGTATCTTGATTAACTAAATTTTAATAAAAATAAAGTTGAATACGATTTTGTAAAGGCCGATTATGTAGCTTTAAATACTTTCTTTCAAGAGGTGGACTGGAATAATTTGTTTGTATCGAATGATTTGAAATTATGTTTTCATAGTCTCAGAGAAAAAATTGAAGAAGCTAAAGTTGGATTAGTTCCTCAAAAAACGAAAAGAGGTAATGGCAGACCAATTTGGTTTAATAAAAGACTCTGTAATCTTAAAAACAAAATGACAAAGGCTCAAAAACAATATCAATCCAATGAAGCTTATAAAGACAGGTTTAAACAGCTTCGACAGGAATATGAAACCTTGAAAAAATGTTTGTATTGTCAATACTTATGGTGCTTGGAATCTAAAATAAAAACCAACGCGAAAGCTTTTTGGTCATTCCTTAACGGAAAAGACAATCTTTTGGTTTACCGATTTATATGAGAATTGAAGATAAGGTTACAAGTGATGAAAGTGAAATATGCAATTTATTTGCTGATTTCTTTCAGTCCAACTTCATTCTTGAAATGCCAAAACTAAAATATAATCTTAATATTCAACCAATAACAAGTCTAGGAAATATAATTTTAACCAAGGAAGAGGTTTTAGAAGAGCTATCGTCTCTAGATGAAAACAAACAAGAGGACTCTAATAAAATATCTCCTTTGTTATTGAAAATGTGCAAAGATAGTCTAGATATACCATTAATGAAGATATTCAATCTATCATTAAAACAGGGAATATTTCTAGATGATTGGAAAACTTCGGTTATAACACCAATACACAAAGCGGGTTCAAGGCAAGACATTGCCAACTATAGACGT
>OX439483.1:251454204-251493076 GCA_949320155.1 Melangyna quadrimaculata | reverse complement strand
TAAGTGTGCTTCTCGAAGCCTCTGGAATACGGCCTTAAGGTTCCTTACAATGTTCATCAAAAGTTTTCCCATAAACGATGACATCGTCCAAATACACAAGGCATGATTTCCAGGTAAGTCCTTGTAGGACACACTCCATTAGACGCTCAAATGTTGCCGGAGCGTTGCAAAGTCCGAATGGCATAACTTTAAACTGCCACAGACCATTTCCTGTAGAGAAAGCTTTCTTCTCGCGATCTTCTGGATAGATTTCTACCTGCCAGTAGCCACTCTTTAAGTCCAGCGTCGAGAACCATTGAGCTCCTTCCATTGCAATCCATTGTATCGCTGATTCTGGGCAAAGGGTAGCTGTCTTTCTTTGTCACATCGTTCAGCCTACGGGAGTCCGCACAAAACTGGGTGCTTCCATCCTTCTCTTTGACAAGAACTACTGGTGATGCCCAAGGGCTTTTGGAATTTTCGATTAGCCCATCTTTCTTCATTGTCGATATCATCTCTTCAACTTCGGCTTGTTTGGCTAATGGGAGACGTCTTGGTGGCTGTCGAATCGGTCCAGCGTCACCTGTGTCGATTCGATGCTGAACCAGTTGTGTTCGACCAAACTGCCCACTCGGTGAAGAAAATATATCAGCGTATTCATGAAGAAGGCTTCCAGCAACACTAAGCTGATGTTGACTTAGATTGGATGCCTTCAGAATTTTGGCTTTCATGGTGCTGAATTTTCCGGGGTCCATAGATTTGTTCATTTCTGTGATCTTGGTTATTGCGGACACAGATTCACATTTTCCAACTATTTCTCCTTTCTTGAGCTTGACTTCGTACGGTTTGATGTTCAGTATCCGTGAGGGTACCATGTTGTTCTTTGGTTCCACAAGAGTCTTCCCTAAGATGATGTTTTGGGAAGATTGCTCAGACTCGGTTCCACCATGAGGTTTCGATGGCTACCTAAATCGCCCTCTATTTTTGTCCACACAAACACTTCCGAAGAGGGAGGCAAGCATGTGTCTTCTTTGATGACAGTTCATAGAGTTGATGAGTTTTCGTTGCCATAAACCATAGGAATCTCTACATTTTGGTACTTGAGAACTTGCTAACCGAGATCCAGAATCAATCCGTGCTCTTTCATAAAGTCAATTCCAATTATGCACTCGTCACATATATCTGCTACCAAAAATAGATGCGAAAACTCTAGTTCTGCCAAACGGATTTTGAGACGAACTTCTCCATACACTCTTGCTGCCTCACCTGTCGCAGTTTTAAGACGGTAGCTATTGGTGTTGTATAGCCACGTCATTTTGACCAAGTCTCTTCGCACAATGGAGGCTGTGGCACCGGTATCAATTGTAGCCACGTGTTTCTTACCATTTACTGTTGCGTCCACTGTCAGACTCTTATTGTTTCGTTTAGTCTGCGAGACTTGGATGCGAAACGACATTTTTCGTTCCGACTTGGCAGCGGAACGGTTATGTGTGGCAGGCCTTGAATATATTTTACGGTCACTTCTCCTGTAAGAAAAAAGAAGAACAAAAAATATACATACAAAAGGTCATTCGTGATTTCATAAAATATTTCATCATAATTCATGGACTTTATGTGTATAAAAAAAAAAAATTCAGCTCTCTGGCAAGAACATTCCACAACATCCAGTTCTCTTACCCGATGAATTCCTAAAGAAGCCTGTTACGATGCTTCCATAGTGAGCGCGAAGGCTAATGCTTTAGAAAGCGTGCGTTTTCCAGCAGTTCGAATTGCTGGCTGGAGATTGATATCGGAAACTGCACGGACAAAAGCCTCTGTTGCTAGCTGGTTGGTAATTTCATCTCCTGCAGTCGGGTATGCTAGATGCGCCAGTCGTCTAATGTTCGCTTGGAGTTGTTGCAGACTTTCTCCTCTTTTCTGGACTCTGGTATTGAGTTGAACGCGGAAGAATTCTTGCATATGGCCATCACCAAAGCGTTTGTCAATGGCCTGAACAAGAGCACTGAAGTTGCCGTTTTGGTCTGCTGGTATGGTTTGCAATAATTCAGCAGCAGAACCTCTAAGGGCAAGCGTCAGGGCAATAAACTTGTCTTCGTCATCCCAGCCATATGTCAATGAGGCTGCCTCAAACTGCTTCTTGTAGATTGCCCAAGAAGTTTGTCCATCAAACCTTTATTTTTCGAACTCTGTCCAGTTCTTTGGTTATGCTTTCAATGTTATCTTCGATCTTCTCGAATTTTGCTTCCACTGACGAAAACTGTTTTTCAACACGTTCGTCAAGGGCAATAAACTTGTTCTCGAATAAATCAAGTTTACCTTCGAGGATGTGTTTCTGTTCTTCGAACAGTTCGAGAAGATTCTTTTCTTGTTTTTCGAGCAGACTCTTTTCTTCACTTCGCTGTTCCTCTAGAAGATTCTTTTGTTCACTGCGTTGTTCTTCTAACCGCTCAAGAAGATTCTTTTGTTCATTCTTCTGCTCAATTCGTTGATTCTTTTGTTCAGTGCGTTGGTCCTCAAACTGGGCGAGCAACTGAGCCATCATTTTGGTTAAGTCTAAGCTTGTACTTACTTGATCTTCCGACATTTCAATTTTAAATAGAAACGTGTCTGGATTTTCACCGTGTTGCCTTAAATCTTCCTGCAGAAGAATAATGAGGTCATTTTTCGTTCTAGCAGTAGGAAGACCTCGTCTGTTCAGTTCTGCCTTAAGTTCAACACAACTCAATGCATTCACAATTTTTCCCATTTTGTTTCTATTTTTATTCTTGTATTTTTTTTTATGTCACTTTAACTGTTTATTTATTTACACACTTTATCACTTTTCACCATTAACTACCTGACTGCACAGATAAAATAAGTTCTATCCTACTTCTGACACAATGTTATATTTTGCCAAGGGTTCGCCAATAAAACTTATTTGTTAAACTTAACAACAATTACTTTACAGAAATAAAACACCTTTATTTCGCTTCAAATACTTTACTTCCAATACTTTTATTATAACAAGCACAATTCACTATTTTACACCAATGTTTATTCGTTCACTTTCAAAATCAAAACTGAGGTCTTCGGACTGGTGGCCCTGTATTTATATCCGAGAAAAAAGCTACTAGAATCTTCTAAAGTCCTGGAATGTGCTGGAATTTGCTGGAATAAGCTTCCCCTCCACAAGTCTCCACAAGTGGATCAAAAGCTCTCAAAAGCTTTCGTTCAGTTAATTATATCAGTTTTCAGTGGTTTATGTATTGGATAACATTAGTGTGGTTTAGGTATTGGATAACATTAGTTAATCTTTTGTTCAAAGATGGCGCTACTAACTTATTCTGTTATAGAAGAATAAAAGATGTCGTTGCTTGCATAAATGGGCATATTCACCACAATACATTACCTTTGTTAAAAATAAGTTAAAATAATTTAAAATCGTTCATATCCTGCAAAATGATATCTTACGTTAACTCACTTAATTTCAAAATCAGTCAAGAATCAAAAGTCGGCGTGAAATAGCAGACTACGAATGTAATTCTTTATTTTCACTACGCCAATTTGGGCAATTTCCTCGAAAATATAGATTTCGAAATAAGATAATTTCAAACAAATTTGCACGAAAAAAGGTGAAGATTTTACAAACGCACGAATCCATTTCAAAATCTTTAGTATAAACATAGAAAGAGAAAACAAGTATTTAACTGCCAAAGCCAATTCAAAATAAAATGAGATATTCAAAATAATTAACAAAGAGACGAAAACACTTTTTTGGTATTTGCTAAGTTACCTCATTTTTGGTTTAGCTGGTCCAGTGAACGCGCTCAGAATTTATTTTATTCCTATCAAAGTTTTTATTTCAGCTAGTTCTAATTCGAATTGAAGTTGCAGGAAAAATTAGTAAGATATCATTAGGTAGTACAATAGTTCTGATTTTCAAAAATGATCACTTGGGTAAATTTCCCTTTTTATACAATAGTGGCAAAACTAAAATACATTACAAATTCATATTTTAATTGAATACAAAGATTCTAGTCGGGGAGACGGCCATAGGATGACCTACCCTCATCTCTTTACCAGATAGGAGGTATACAGTTTTTTAAATAGTGTCAAAACAAACAGTTTGCGCATGGGTTGCCTAAAAAATAGTGGGCCCTTCATAGGGTTGCCACAGTTTAAAGGTCAATTTTTGAGTTTATTCAATTATCTGATTGCGCTTATGCGGTAAGCCATACGGATATTCAAAAAATATGCTATGAAAGTAAATCTAATTTAAAAATTTCCACATACGCGATTTTTTAAAATTTTAAATTTAAGTAGGGTAAATTAGGGTGAACGTTTTAAAAGGTCGAAATCTTATTTTCTAAACGGTAGGTTATAGTGAAATGATTTTCTTTGCAATCGGTAGATGCTGTTGAATACATGAAAGTTATTTATGACAACAAAAACTGTCAAAAATTTAAAACTCGAGATATGAACGTTTGAAAGTCAAAAATGGCGAAATAGATGTTTGAGAAAAAATTTACTATAAATCAGTCTGACGTCCTATAGAAATATATGGTATGTTGCTATGAAGCTGATTAATAAAAAGATAGTAGGTATCTGCCAAATTTTTAATTAAGGCTTTGGTTTTGGCAAAGCGAATTTTTGACAAATATTTTTTTTTTTAAATTTATAGGTTGTTTTATTTTTTTTTTGTACCCTTTGGTATTTTCATTGTAATTATCATGAAAATGCAGATAATTTTCCTATATAAGCATGATGGTACCAGAATTTCTACAAAAACTTGGTTAAAACTCAGGGTTGCCACACTTTAATATTTCTCTTTGCGTCAGAAAAATAAGTTCCTACTCTGTGTCATACAGATGTCTATAATATATGTATATAATATATATGTAGGTATATCAGATGCATGTACTGTACTTTTTTTATCAGAGTATGCTTTACATCTAACATATTTTGGACCCTCTATGCTACAAACGTTTGATACCTCAATAAATTCTAATCAAACTGTTTTTAAGCAATGCATCTGAAATTCACATCATATTTGACCGCTATTTAAGACCTTCTGTAAAAATATTCCATACAGTATAACAAGGCCTTTTCAATTAAGACCTACTTATACCTTGGAAAGCTTAAAAACAATCTTAAATAGAAGTAGCTAATTTTATTTTTTAAATTTCTTCATCTTCATTATTGTTTTAAGGAGGCTTCGGAGAGGTTTTTGAGAAAGCACTAGGAAAATGATAATTTTGTTAAGATATTCCGAAGGAAACAAATAAATAGACATATATGTGGCAGAAAGTAGTACATACCTGTTTTCTCTGACGCAAAGAGAAATATTAAAGTGTGGCAACCCAGAGTTTTAACCAAGTTTTTGTAGAAATCCTGGTACTATCATGCTTATATAGGAAAACTATATGCATTTTGATGTTAATTTCAATGAAAATACCAAAGGGTACAAAAATAAAAACAAAACAACCTATAAATTAAAAAAAAAATATTTGTCAAAAATTCAATTTGCCAAAACCAAAGCCTTAATTAAAAATTTGGCAGATACCTACTATCTTTTTATTAATCAGCTTCATAGCAACATACCATATATTTCTATAGGACGTCAGACTGATTTATAGTAAATTTTTTCTCAAACATCTATCTCGGCATTTTTGACTTTCAAACGTTCATATCTCGAGTTGTTAATTTTTGACAATTTTTGTTGTCATAAATAGCTTTCATGTTCAACAACAACATCTATCGACTGCAGAAAAAAAATCATTTCGCTATGACGTACCGTTTAGAAAATAAGATAACGACCTTGTAATACGTTCACCCTAATTTCCCCTACTTTAATTTAAAATTTCAAAAAATCCCGTATTTGAAAATTTTTAAGTTAAATTTCCTTTCATGGTACATTTTTCGAATATCCTTATGGCTTACCAGATAAGCGCAATCAGATAATTGAACAAACGCAAAAATTGATCTTTAAATCGTGGCAACCCTATGAAGGGCCCACTATTTTTTAGGCAACCCATGCGCAAACTGTTTGTTTTGACACTATTTAAAAAACTTTATACCTCCTATCTGGTAAGGAGATGAGGGTAGGTCGTCCTATGGCCGTCTCCCCGACTATTCGTTTTCGTTGCTTTTCAAGAAAAGTTTGAAAAAAATTCACGAGTAATTTTTACATGCTTCTGATTTGAAAAAATGTACATATGTTTTTAAGACTGGCACCGATGGGAAAGTAAAAGGCACCTTCCAAAATAAATATGTATATCTAATAATATACCTAATCTTTTTATCTTTATTACCAGTAAGTCTTTCTGATAGGACGACCTACCCTCATCTCCTTACCAGATAGGAGGTATAAAGTTTTTTAAATAGTGTCAAAACAAACAGTTTGCGCATGGGTTGCCTAAAAAATAGTGGGCCCCTCATAGGGTTGCCACGATTTAAAGATCAATTTTTGCGTTTGTTCAATTATCTGATTGCGCTTATCTGGTAAGCCATAAGGATATTCGAAAAATGTACCATGAAAGGAAATTTAACTTAAAAATTTTCAAATACTGGATTTTGTGAAATTTTAAATTTAAGTAGGGGAAATTAAGTTAGGGGAAACGTATTAAAAGGTCGTTATTTTATTTTCTAAACGGTACGTCATAGCGAAATGATTTTTTTTCTGCAGTCGATAGATGTTGTTGAACATGAAAGCTATTTATGACAACAAAAATTGTCAAAAATTAACAACTCGAGATATGAACGTTTGAAAGTCAAAAATGCCGAAATAGATGTTTGAGAAAAAATTTACTATAAATCAGTCTGACGTCCTATAGAAATATATGGTATGTTGCTATGAAGCTGATTAATAAAAAGATAGTAGGTATCTGCCAAATTTTTAATTAAGGCTTTGGTTTTGGCAAATTGAATTTTTGACAAATATTTTTTTTTTAATTTATAGGTTGTTTTGTTTTTATTTTTGTACCCTTTGGTATTTTCATTGAAATTAACATCAAAATGCATATAGTTTTCCTATATAAGCATGATAGTACCAGGATTTCTACAAAAACTTGGTTAAAACTCTGGGTTGCCACACTTTAATATTTCTCTTTGCGTCAGAGAAAACAGGTATGTACTACTTTCTGCCACATAGATGTCTATTTATTTGTTTCCTTCGGAATATCTTAACAAAATTATCATTTTCCTAGTGCTTTCTCAAAAACCTCTCCGAAGCCTCCTTAAAACAATAATGAAGATGAAGAAATTTAAAAAATAAAATTAGCTACTTCTATTTAAGATTGTTTTTTAAGCTTTCCAAGGTATAAGTAGGTCTTAATTGAAAAGGCCTTGTTATACTGTATGGAATATTTTTACAGAAGGTCTTAAATAGCGGTCAAATATGATGTGAATTTCAGATGCATTGCTTAAAAACAGTTTGATTAGAATTTATTGAGGTATCAAACGTTTGTAGCATAGAGGGTCCAAAATATGTTAGATGTAAAGCATACTCTGATAAAAAAAGTACAGTACATGCATCTGATATACCTACATATATATTATATACATATATTATAGACATCTGTATGACACAGAGTAGTAACTTATTTTTCTGACGCAAAGAGAAATATTAAAGTGTGGCAACACAACAAACGCAAAAATTGATCTTTAAATCGTGGCAACCCTATGAAGGGCCCACTATTTTTTAGGCAACCCATGCGCAAACTGTTTATTTTGACACTATTTAAAAAACTTTATACCTCCTATCTGGTAAGGAGATGAGGGTAGGTCGTCCTATGGCCGTCTCCCCGACTATTCGTTTTCGTTGCTTTTTACATGCTTCTGATTTGAAAAAATGTACATATGTTTTTAAGACTGGCACCGATGGGAAAGTAAAAGGCACCTTCCAAAATAAATATGTATATCTAATAATATACCTAATCCTTTTGTCTTTATTACCAGTAAGTCTTTCTGATAAAAATAATAGACAAAGTTGTTAAATTCGGTGAACCTAGCCGGGTTTTCGTCAAGGATTCCATCCGACTGGTCAAACGGTTCACCGCGAGGACCAAGGAGTTCCAAAAAATCTCCTTTACCATAGCTATTGGCTTTTGCATTATGGGATTCATAGGTTACTTTGTTAAAGTGATCCACATCCCAGTCAATAACATTATTTTTGGATTGTAAATGTTGAATAAGTCCAAACAAAATCCTTTCATAATAGGTTTTCATCATAGTTTTATATATTTATGTCTTTTTTGTTAGCATTAACATTTTTGGTTATAATTACTATAAATCAAAAGTAATTACCCAAGAAACAAATTTAGCCGTTCAAATGCTCTAACAGCACTTACAGAGCCAGTCTTAAAGCTCGTCACTTCGAGAATTAGCTCTAGTTGCGCATCTACAGTAATCTTAGAGCTCTCATACAGGGAATTCTTTGACATTTAGAGCAAATTTCTGGTTGTAAGCAGCTCGTTATCAGGGACTTAGTAGATTTTAAGCTCTTTTATTATGCATTTTGCATCTACTAAGGAGCACCTTTGCCAGCTTTTTGTTGGTATAAGTGTGCATAATACAATCGAAGAATAATATATAATAGTGCACAACATATTTTATGTTTGTGTGATGGATTATTTTATTTGAAGTATTTATAAGTATTGTAAAACTTCATTAAGTGCGTAATGTCAACAAGATAAGTTTATTTATTATTATATTTTTCGGTAAAATAATGGTGAATTTTAAGTGCGCGTTTTGTTTTATCACAAATGTATTGAAGGTACTTCGCGAAATTACAACGCGCCTCCAGAATTATAAATATTACGCTGATATTTTGAAAAATTTTAATATAAACAAAACAAAAAAAATCTTAAGAACTATTGTCAATTATTTATAAAATATTTTGTTTAAAAATTATAAAATGTGTTGTGTTTTTTAATCGAAAAAGGAGACCTTTTCTTTTTCAAATTTGAAAAAAAAATGGTTATTCGAATCATTTCTCTTTCCATCGCCATATTTTTATCAGGGTAAAAGTTTCTTTTCCATAGAGCTGCAATTGCTCTTCAGAGCTGTAATAGCGCTTCAGAGCTGTTATAGCCCAATTTCAGAGCTAGTAGCCACAAGATGACAGATTTGCTTTCAGTGCTTTATATAAAATAGGGTGTTTTAGAAAATAAAAGAAAGAGTGAATATTCTGCACAGCAAATACCTAGTATATTTTTATTTAAAGAGTAGGTGTCCCTGAGATGCACTTTGAACTTAACGAGCAAGTTTTTTTTTGTGATTCAGCTTTAGTTTAATTTCGATAGTTTTAAAGCTTTCTTAGGGTATAGAAAAAATAATAAATAATTATAATTAATTAAAGCCGTGTTTTTTGAGAGAGTGATTAGCAACTCAGCAAAATTTTTACACGCAAAACAATAACAAAACAAATTATTATAGAGAATTTTGTTTGTGTTTTCCTTGGAAAACTTTTACTGAGTCGCTAGTCACTCTCTCAAAAAACACGGCTCATGATTATTTTTTTTTTGTTGAATTTATATAAGTTTGTAACACCCTACAAAATCAGTGGTGGTTTTACAATAGCTCTGTAAATGCTTTTTTTTTTGACACTTTACAATGCGCATGAGTAATATTTTTATTAGGTACCATTTGTGTGAAAGTATTAGTATTTAGCTCTATACGCACTTTTGTGTTAGAGCTATGTTTCGACGTTTTGGTAGGCGCATGCGTTAATATTTTGTCAAATGTGTTGTTGAAAGCTCTATAATAACTCTTTGGGGGCTGATATTTAGACAATGCTCTATTTTGAATGATATAAACTCCAGTAAGGAGCATGTTTTTGAATCTTAAGACGTTATTAGTTGTTAGAGCTGACATCATTCTAGAACCTCTGTTATAGAGCACAATTTGTAAAAGAAATAAAGAGATCTGTATTATAAACTCTTACAGAGCTATAGCCTTAGATTATACTATATTACAGTTGAAGAGCAGTTGTGCTTCAACTAGCTCCAACAATGTTACTTGGGTACTTTTTTTTGCTTTTAAAAATAATCTTATATGTCATACAGATCAAACAAAACAATTTCTGTATGTGTTCTATAATGTGTTTAAAGATTTTATTTTCAGAAATAAAATCTGTTCTCTTTTTCAAAATCATGTTAGTTTTTGGAAACAAATTGGAAACAACTCCAGACTTTGATTTCTGTTTGTTTTAAAAGGTTTTGGCTGTCATCTCAAAAATGAAGCTATGAGTGTTTATACATATAATTTAAGATTTGAATGTCAATGTGTTATCATTTGAGAAGTTTGTTGTTATGCATATTTGAGATACGAGAAAGAAAATCTAAGTATCATCGATTGAATACAAAATATCTTAGGTATTCCATTGCCATGAAAATTAAATTTCTTATTGAATTCTAAGTTACCAACATTCAAATTCTTTATTGAATTCTAAAATTTACCAAGCGAAAATCCTACTAGCTTTCTAGGTAACCAACTTGCTTTTTGTTCTATGTGGTTACTTAATAATTATTTCAGATCAACAAAATAATCTTGAGTTCTCGGGGAGGGTTGAGTCAAAAACACGTTTTGTTACTTTTTTCGTGTAAACTGTTAGGTTTTGAGTCGATAGGCAGCAAAAAATTTGGAATGAAAACGCTATTTCCAAATAATTCTGCAATAAAACACGGTTTGAAACTTTCCTCGTGTAAACTGTAAGGTTTTGAGTCGATTAGCAACCAAAAAGTAAATTGTGTATGTGCACCCTTTTTCGACATAATTCAGACCAAAAACAAGTCTTGCAAGTTTTCTAGTGTAAACCACTAGGTTTTGAGTAGTGTTAACAAAACATCGATCGTTTAATCGATTAATCGATTGTTTTGAACTATCGGGACTATCGATAGTTTGAAAAAAATATCGATAGTCGTCAAGCTGATGTGTTTGTATTGTTGGGAAAAAATGTTAAGAAACGAGTTGTCAATTGAGTGCTGTAAATTGGAATATAATTTCTGGTACAATTTAATCTAATTTAAAATAAATATAACAAGTTATTTAACTTGATTGCAAATTTTTTACAAATTTAATTATTATTAGTAAGTAGGTATTGGATTCGAAAAAAATGTAACTCGAGGTAACAGTCGAACATGAAAAAACGGCCATGGACAATTTTTTGGGATTCGATATTCTCATTAGCCTTTTTTCGGTTGAAATTAAATTTCTTAAACATTTTTTTATATGAACATTTATATTAAGGACAACAGTTTTGAAAAAATAATAATATGCCTTTTCAAAAAAAAAAATTAACATATTGGAAAAATTTTAATTTTTTTTTTATATTGAAAGTGTTTTTAAAAAAATTGAAATTTTTTTTTGCAAAACTTATTTAATTTATCATTTAAATTAATAATGCTATCGATTTTTTATCGATTAATTGATAGTTTTTTCAAAAACAATCGATACTATCGAAAACTTCAACAATCGATGTTTTATTAACACTAGTTTTGAGTCAATTAGAAACGAAAAAAGTAAATTTAGAAGGTAAACGCTTACTTGGCATACCTTAGTAAAAATAAAAACGTTTCGCAACTTTTCTCGTTTAAACTGTTGGGTTTTGAGTCGACTTGCAACGAAAAAAGTATATTTGAAATGAAAACTCTTTTTCCAAATAATTCAATCATATAACACGTTTTGCAACTTTCCTGGTGTAAATTGTTATGTTATAAATCGATTAGCAACGAAAATGGTATATATGGAATATGAACGCTTAATCGCCAAACTTGAGTCAAAACACGTTTTGTTAACTTTCTCGTGTAAACTGTTAGGTTTTGAGTCGATAAACAACAACAAATTTGGAATGAAAACGATATTTCAAATAATTTAGCCATAAAACTTAGAAACTTTGAAACTTTCCTCGTGTAAACTGTAAGGTTTTGAGTCGATTAGCAACCAAAAAGTAAATTGTGTATGTGAACGCTTTTTCGACATAATTCAGACCGAAAACAAGTCTTGCAAGTTTTCTTGTGTAAACCACTAGGTTTTGAGTCCATTAGCAACGAAAAAAGTAAATTTAGAGGGTAAACGCTTATTTGGCATACCTTAGTAAAAAAAAACCTTTCGCAACTTTTCTCGTGTACACTGCTGGGTTTTGAATCCACAAGCAACGAAAAAAGTATGTTTGAAATGAAAACGCTATTTCCAAATACTTCAGTCATAAAACACGTTTTGCAACTTTCCTCGTGTAAATTGTTATGTTTTTAATCGATTAGCAACGAAAATAGTATATAAGGAATATCAACGCTTGATCTCCAAACTTGACTCAAAAACACGTTTTGTTACTTTTATCGTGTAAACTGTTAGGTTTTGAGTTGATAGGCAGCAAAAAATTTGTAATGAAAACGCTAAAACATGTTTTGTTACTTTTCTTGTGTAAACTGTAAGCTTTTGTGTCGATTAGCAGCAAAAAATTTGTAGCAAAAACGCTATTCAAAATAATTCAGCCATAAAACACGTTTTGAAACTTTCTCGTGTAAACTGTAAGATTTTGAGTCGATTCGCAAGTTTTCTCGTGTAAACTGTTGCGTTTTGAGTCGGCTAGCAATGAAAAATGTATATTTGAAATGAAAACTCTATTTCCAAATACTTCAGTCATAAAAAAACACGCTTAATCGCCATAATTGAGTCAAAAACATGTTTTGTTACTTTTCTCCTGTCAACTGTTAGGTTTTTACTTGATTAGCAACATTAAATTTGGAATAAAAACCATATTTTAAATAATTCAGCCAAAACCCACGTTTTGAAACTTTCCTCGTGTAAACTGTAAAGTTTCGATTCGATTAGCAACCAAAAAAGTAAATTGTGTATGTCAACGCTTTTTCGGCATAAAGGTTAGACCGCACACAACTGCAGCGGAACTGCACTTCACGACGCGGCTAAACATTATTTATATGAAATTGTATGAGCTATATCGCACTAAGCGGCAACTGAACTTCATAAAATTTCATACAAATTATTATGAATCGCAGTTCCACTGCAGTGCAGTTCCGCCTAGTGCGGTCTAACCTTAATTCAGACCAAAAACAAGTCTTGCAAGTTTTCCACTAGGTTTTAGTCAATGAGCAACTAAAAAAGTTTTTTTTTAGAATTTAAACGCTTATTTGGCATACCGTAGTAAAAAAACGTTTCGCAACTTTTCTCGTGTAATCTGCTGGATTTTGAGTCGACTTGCAACGAAAAAACTATTCTCGTGTAAACTTTTGGGGTTTGAGTCGACTAGCAACGAAAAAGTATATTTGAAGTGAAAACGATATTTACAAATACTTCAGTCATAAAACACGTTTCGCAACTTTCCTCGTGTAAATTGTTATGTTTTTAATCGATTAGCAACGAAAATAGTATATTTGGAATATGAATGCTTTATCGCCATACTTGAGTCAAAAACTTGTTTTGTTACTTCTTTCGTGTAAACTGTTAGGTTTTGTGTTGACAAATTTTGAATGAAAACGATATTTCAAATAATCTAGCAATAAAACACGTTTAGCAACCAAAAAAGTAAATTGTGTATGTCAACGGTTTTTCGACATAATTCAGACTACAAACAAGTCTTGCTACTTTTCTAGTGTAAACCTCTAGGTTTTGAGTCAGTTAGAAACGAAAAAGGTATATTTAGAAGGTAAACGCTTCTTTGGCATACCGTAGTAAAAAAAAAAAAGTTTCGCAACTTTTCTCGTGTAAACTGTTCGATTTTGAGACGACTAGCAACAACAAATTTGGAATGAAAACGCTTGTTCCAAATAATTCAGCCATAAAACACGTTTTGAAAAATTTTTTTCGACATAATTCAGACCAAAAACAATTCTTGCAAGTTTTCTAGTGTAAACCACTAGGTTTTAAGTCAATTAGCAACGAAAAAAGTATTTTTAGAAGGTAAACGCTTATTTGGCATACCTTAGTTAAAAAACGTTTCGCAACTTTTCTCGTGTAAACTGTTGGGTTCTGAGTCGACTGGCAACGAAACAGTATTTCTAAAACTCTTCCACACTACCCCACTGTGTATTAATAAATATCAAATTGAAAGTGGGAAAGAACTCCACGCGACTGCCAAATTTGTGGGAAAGAAATGACTTGTATTAATACATTACTTTAACCTAAAAAAAGTGTGATAGAATAATGTGGGATAGAATTAGAACCATTCCTAAAATTATTCATGTATTAACACATGTCAAATCGTGTGGGATAGAATGTCGTGTTGTGTAGGCTGGCATACATATTTTGTTTCCACACTATTTTATATTATTTGTTCCCAATTTTTTGACATGTATTAATACACAGTGTGCTAGTGAGGAAGGCCTTTAAATACTTCAGTCATAAAACACGTTTTGCAACTAATTGATTCAAAACCTAGTGGTTTACACTAGAAAACTTGCAAGACTAGTTTTTGGTCTGAAATATGCCGAGAAAGCGTTGACATACACGGTTAACTTTTTTGGTTGCTAATCGAGTTGAAACATTACAGTTTACACAAGGAAAGTTTCAAAACGTGTTTTATGGCTAAATTCTTTGGAAATAGCGTTTTCATTCCAAATTTGTTCTTGCAAATCGACTCAAAACCTAACAGTTTACACGAGAAAAGACTCAATTATGGCGATTAAGCGTGTTTTATGACTGAAGTATTTGGAAATACCGTTTTCATTTCAACTGTACTTTTTCGTTGCAAGTCGATTCAAACCCCAAAAGCTTATACGAGAAAAGTTGCGAAACGTATTTTTAATACCTAAGGTATGCCAAAAAAGCGATTACCTTCTAAATATACTTTTTTCGTAGCTAGTTGACTCTTAACTAGTGGTTTACACTAGAAAACTAGCAAGATTTGTTTTTAGTTTGAATTATGCCGAAAAAGCGTTGACATACACAATTTACTTTTTTGGTTGCTAATCGACTCGAAACCTTACAGTTTACAGTTTGTGGCTGAATTATTTGAAATATCGTTCCCATTCCAAATTTGTTGTTGCTAACCAAGTCAAAACCTAACAGTTTACACGAGAAAAGTAACAAAACGTGTTTTTGACTCAAGTATAGCGAATAAGCGTTCATATTCCAAATATACTTTTTTCGTTGCAAATCGATTAAAAACATTACAATTTACACGAGGAAAGTTGCAAAACGTGTTTTATGACTGAAGTATTTGGAAATACCGTTTTCATTTCAAATATACTTTTCCATAAGTTTACACGAGAATAGTTGCGATACGTTTTTTTTTTTACTAAGGTATGCCAAATAAGCGTTTTCTTTCTAAAAAAACTTTTTTCGTTGATAATTGACTCAAAACCTAGTGGTTTTCACTAGAAAACTTGCAAAACTTGTTTTTGGTTTGAATTATTTCAAAAAAGCTTGTTGTTATGCATATTTGAGATACGAGAAAGAAAATCTAAGTATCATCGATTGAATACAAAATATCTTAGGTATTCCATTGCCATGAAAATTAAATTTCTTATTGAATTCTAAGTTACCAACATTCAAATTCTTTATTGAATTCTAAAATTTACCAAGCGAAAATCCTACTAGCTTTCTAGGTAACCAACTTGCTTTTTGTTCTATGTGGTTACTTAATAATTATTTCAGATCAACAAAATAATCTTGAGTTCTCGGGGAGGGTTGAGTCAAAAACACGTTTTGTTACTTTTTTCGTGTAAACTGTTAGGTTTTGAGTCGATAGGCAGCAAAAAATTTGGAATGAAAACGCTATTTCCAAATAATTCTGCAATAAAACACGGTTTGAAACTTTCCTCGTGTAAACTGTAAGGTTTTGAGTCGATTAGCAACCAAAAAGTAAATTGTGTATGTGCACCCTTTTTCGACATAATTCAGACCAAAAACAAGTCTTGCAAGTTTTCTAGTGTAAACCACTAGGTTTTGAGTAGTGTTAACAAAACATCGATCGTTTAATCGATTAATCGATTGTTTTGAACTATCGGGACTATCGATAGTTTGAAAAAAATATCGATAGTCGTCAAGCTGATGTGTTTGTATTGTTGGGAAAAAATGTTAAGAAACGAGTTGTCAATTGAGTGCTGTAAATTGGAATATAATTTCTGGTACAATTTAATCTAATTTAAAATAAATATAACAAGTTATTTAACTTGATTGCAAATTTTTTACAAATTTAATTATTATTAGTAAGTAGGTATTGGATTCGAAAAAAATGTAACTCGAGGTAACAGTCGAACATGAAAAAACGGCCATGGACAATTTTTTGGGATTCGATATTCTCATTAGCCTTTTTTCGGTTGAAATTAAATTTCTTAAACATTTTTTTATATGAACATTTATATTAAGGACAACAGTTTTGAAAAAATAATAATATGCCTTTTCAAAAAAAAAAATTAACATATTGGAAAAATTTTAATTTTTTTTTATATTGAAAGTGTTTTTAAAAAAATTGAAATTTTTTTTTGCAAAACTTATTTAATTTATCATTTAAATTAATAATGCTATCGATTTTTTATCGATTAATTGATAGTTTTTTCAAAAACAATCGATACTATCGAAAACTTCAACAATCGATGTTTTATTAACACTAGTTTTGAGTCAATTAGAAACGAAAAAAGTAAATTTAGAAGGTAAACGCTTACTTGGCATACCTTAGTAAAAATAAAAACGTTTCGCAACTTTTCTCGTTTAAACTGTTGGGTTTTGAGTCGACTTGCAACGAAAAAAGTATATTTGAAATGAAAACTCTTTTTCCAAATAATTCAATCATATAACACGTTTTGCAACTTTCCTGGTGTAAATTGTTATGTTATAAATCGATTAGCAACGAAAATGGTATATATGGAATATGAACGCTTAATCGCCAAACTTGAGTCAAAACACGTTTTGTTAACTTTCTCGTGTAAACTGTTAGGTTTTGAGTCGATAAACAACAACAAATTTGGAATGAAAACGATATTTCAAATAATTTAGCCATAAAACTTAGAAACTTTGAAACTTTCCTCGTGTAAACTGTAAGGTTTTGAGTCGATTAGCAACCAAAAAGTAAATTGTGTATGTGAACGCTTTTTCGACATAATTCAGACCGAAAACAAGTCTTGCAAGTTTTCTTGTGTAAACCACTAGGTTTTGAGTCCATTAGCAACGAAAAAAGTAAATTTAGAGGGTAAACGCTTATTTGGCATACCTTAGTAAAAAAAAACCTTTCGCAACTTTTCTCGTGTACACTGCTGGGTTTTGAATCCACAAGCAACGAAAAAAGTATGTTTGAAATGAAAACGCTATTTCCAAATACTTCAGTCATAAAACACGTTTTGCAACTTTCCTCGTGTAAATTGTTATGTTTTTAATCGATTAGCAACGAAAATAGTATATAAGGAATATCAACGCTTGATCTCCAAACTTGACTCAAAAACACGTTTTGTTACTTTTATCGTGTAAACTGTTAGGTTTTGAGTTGATAGGCAGCAAAAAATTTGTAATGAAAACGCTAAAACATGTTTTGTTACTTTTCTTGTGTAAACTGTAAGCTTTTGTGTCGATTAGCAGCAAAAAATTTGTAGCAAAAACGCTATTCAAAATAATTCAGCCATAAAACACGTTTTGAAACTTTCTCGTGTAAACTGTAAGATTTTGAGTCGATTCGCAAGTTTTCTCGTGTAAACTGTTGCGTTTTGAGTCGGCTAGCAATGAAAAATGTATATTTGAAATGAAAACTCTATTTCCAAATACTTCAGTCATAAAAAAACACGCTTAATCGCCATAATTGAGTCAAAAACATGTTTTGTTACTTTTCTCCTGTCAACTGTTAGGTTTTTACTTGATTAGCAACATTAAATTTGGAATAAAAACCATATTTTAAATAATTCAGCCAAAACCCACGTTTTGAAACTTTCCTCGTGTAAACTGTAAAGTTTCGATTCGATTAGCAACCAAAAAAGTAAATTGTGTATGTCAACGCTTTTTCGGCATAAAGGTTAGACCGCACACAACTGCAGCGGAACTGCACTTCACGACGCGGCTAAACATTATTTATATGAAATTGTATGAGCTATATCGCACTAAGCGGCAACTGAACTTCATAAAATTTCATACAAATTATTATGAATCGCAGTTCCACTGCAGTGCAGTTCCGCCTAGTGCGGTCTAACCTTAATTCAGACCAAAAACAAGTCTTGCAAGTTTTCCACTAGGTTTTAGTCAATGAGCAACTAAAAAAGTTTTTTTTTAGAATTTAAACGCTTATTTGGCATACCGTAGTAAAAAAACGTTTCGCAACTTTTCTCGTGTAATCTGCTGGATTTTGAGTCGACTTGCAACGAAAAAACTATTCTCGTGTAAACTTTTGGGGTTTGAGTCGACTAGCAACGAAAAAGTATATTTGAAGTGAAAACGATATTTACAAATACTTCAGTCATAAAACACGTTTCGCAACTTTCCTCGTGTAAATTGTTATGTTTTTAATCGATTAGCAACGAAAATAGTATATTTGGAATATGAATGCTTTATCGCCATACTTGAGTCAAAAACTTGTTTTGTTACTTCTTTCGTGTAAACTGTTAGGTTTTGTGTTGACAAATTTTGAATGAAAACGATATTTCAAATAATCTAGCAATAAAACACGTTTAGCAACCAAAAAAGTAAATTGTGTATGTCAACGGTTTTTCGACATAATTCAGACTACAAACAAGTCTTGCTACTTTTCTAGTGTAAACCTCTAGGTTTTGAGTCAGTTAGAAACGAAAAAGGTATATTTAGAAGGTAAACGCTTCTTTGGCATACCGTAGTAAAAAAAAAAAAGTTTCGCAACTTTTCTCGTGTAAACTGTTCGATTTTGAGACGACTAGCAACAACAAATTTGGAATGAAAACGCTTGTTCCAAATAATTCAGCCATAAAACACGTTTTGAAAAAAATTTTTCGACATAATTCAGACCAAAAACAATTCTTGCAAGTTTTCTAGTGTAAACCACTAGGTTTTAAGTCAATTAGCAACGAAAAAAGTATTTTTAGAAGGTAAACGCTTATTTGGCATACCTTAGTTAAAAAACGTTTCGCAACTTTTCTCGTGTAAACTGTTGGGTTCTGAGTCGACTGGCAACGAAACAGTATATTTGAAATGAAAACGGTATTTCTAAAACTCTTCCACACTACCCCACTGTGTATTAATAAATATCAAATTGAAAGTGGGAAAGAACTCCACGCGACTGCCAAATTTGTGGGAAAGAAATGACTTGTATTAATACATTACTTTAACCTAAAAAAAGTGTGATAGAATAATGTGGGATAGAATTAGAACCATTCCTAAAATTATTCATGTATTAACACATGTCAAATCGTGTGGGATAGAATGTCGTGTTGTGTAGGCTGGCATACATATTTTGTTTCCACACTATTTTATATTTTTTGTTCCCAATTTTTTGACATGTATTAATACACAGTGTGCTAGTGAGGAAGGCCTTTAAATACTTCAGTCATAAAACACGTTTTGCAACTAATTGATTCAAAACCTAGTGGTTTACACTAGAAAACTTGCAAGACTAGTTTTTGGTCTGAAATATGCCGAGAAAGCGTTGACATACACGGTTAACTTTTTTGGTTGCTAATCGAGTTGAAACATTACAGTTTACACAAGGAAAGTTTCAAAACGTGTTTTATGGCTAAATTCTTTGGAAATAGCGTTTTCATTCCAAATTTGTTCTTGCAAATCGACTCAAAACCTAACAGTTTACACGAGAAAAGACTCAATTATGGCGATTAAGCGTGTTTTATGACTGAAGTATTTGGAAATACCGTTTTCATTTCAACTGTACTTTTTCGTTGCAAGTCGATTCAAACCCCAAAAGCTTATACGAGAAAAGTTGCGAAACGTATTTTTAATACCTAAGGTATGCCAAAAAAGCGATTACCTTCTAAATATACTTTTTTCGTAGCTAGTTGACTCTTAACTAGTGGTTTACACTAGAAAACTAGCAAGATTTGTTTTTAGTTTGAATTATGCCGAAAAAGCGTTGACATACACAATTTACTTTTTTGGTTGCTAATCGACTCGAAACCTTACAGTTTACAGTTTGTGGCTGAATTATTTGAAATATCGTTCCCATTCCAAATTTGTTGTTGCTAACCAAGTCAAAACCTAACAGTTTACACGAGAAAAGTAACAAAACGTGTTTTTGACTCAAGTATAGCGAATAAGCGTTCATATTCCAAATATACTTTTTTCGTTGCAAATCGATTAAAAACATTACAATTTACACGAGGAAAGTTGCAAAACGTGTTTTATGACTGAAGTATTTGGAAATACCGTTTTCATTTCAAATATACTTTTCCATAAGTTTACACGAGAATAGTTGCGATACGTTTTTTTTTTTACTAAGGTATGCCAAATAAGCGTTTTCTTTCTAAAAAAAACTTTTTTCGTTGATAATTGACTCAAAACCTAGTGGTTTTCACTAGGAAACTTGCAAAACTTGTTTTTGGTTTGAATTATTTCAAAAAAGCTTGTTGTTATGCATATTTGAGATACGAGAAAGAAAATCTAAGTATCATCGATTGAATACAAAATATCTTAGGTATTCCATTGCCATGAAAATTAAATTTCTTATTGAATTCTAAGTTACCAACATTCAAATTCTTTATTGAATTCTAAAATTTACCAAGCGAAAATCCTACTAGCTTTCTAGGTAACCAACTTGCTTTTTGTTCTATGTGGTTACTTAATAATTATTTCAGATCAACAAAATAATCTTGAGTTCTCGGGGAGGGTTGAGTCAAAAACACGTTTTGTTACTTTTTTCGTGTAAACTGTTAGGTTTTGAGTCGATAGGCAGCAAAAAATTTGGAATGAAAACGCTATTTCCAAATAATTCTGCAATAAAACACGGTTTGAAACTTTCCTCGTGTAAACTGTAAGGTTTTGAGTCGATTAGCAACCAAAAAGTAAATTGTGTATGTGCACCCTTTTTCGACATAATTCAGACCAAAAACAAGACTTGCAAGTTTTCTAGTGTAAACCACTAGGTTTTGAGTAGTGTTAACAAAACATCGATCGTTTAATCGATTAATCGATTGTTTTGAACTATCGGGACTATCGATAGTTTGAAAAAAATATCGATAGTCGTCAAGCTGATGTGTTTGTATTGTTGGGAAAAAATGTTAAGAAACGAGTTGTCAATTGAGTGCTGTAAATTGGAATATAATTTCTGGTACAATTTAATCTAATTTAAAATAAATATAACAAGTTATTTAACTTGATTGCAAATTTTTTACAAATTTAATTATTATTAGTAAGTAGGTATTGGATTCGAAAAAAATGTAACTCGAGGTAACAGTCGAACATGAAAAAACGGCCATGGACAATTTTTTGGGATTCGATATTCTCATTAGCCTTTTTTCGGTTGAAATTAAATTTCTTAAACATTTTTTTATATGAACATTTATATTAAGGACAACAGTTTTGAAAAAATAATAATATGCCTTTTCAAAAAAAAAAATTAACATATTGGAAAAATTTTAATTTTTTTTTTATATTGAAAGTGTTTTTAAAAAAATTGAAATTTTTTTTTGCAAAACTTATTTAATTTATCATTTAAATTAATAATGCTATCGATTTTTTATCGATTAATTGATAGTTTTTTCAAAAACAATCGATACTATCGAAAACTTCAACAATCGATGTTTTATTAACACTAGTTTTGAGTCAATTAGAAACGAAAAAAGTAAATTTAGAAGGTAAACGCTTACTTGGCATACCTTAGTAAAAATAAAAACGTTTCGCAACTTTTCTCGTTTAAACTGTTGGGTTTTGAGTCGACTTGCAACGAAAAAAGTATATTTGAAATGAAAACTCTTTTTCCAAATAATTCAATCATATAACACGTTTTGCAACTTTCCTGGTGTAAATTGTTATGTTATAAATCGATTAGCAACGAAAATGGTATATATGGAATATGAACGCTTAATCGCCAAACTTGAGTCAAAACACGTTTTGTTAACTTTCTCGTGTAAACTGTTAGGTTTTGAGTCGATAAACAACAACAAATTTGGAATGAAAACGATATTTCAAATAATTTAGCCATAAAACTTAGAAACTTTGAAACTTTCCTCGTGTAAACTGTAAGGTTTTGAGTCGATTAGCAACCAAAAAGTAAATTGTGTATGTGAACGCTTTTTCGACATAATTCAGACCGAAAACAAGTCTTGCAAGTTTTCTTGTGTAAACCACTAGGTTTTGAGTCCATTAGCAACGAAAAAAGTAAATTTAGAGGGTAAACGCTTATTTGGCATACCTTAGTAAAAAAAAACCTTTCGCAACTTTTCTCGTGTACACTGCTGGGTTTTGAATCCACAAGCAACGAAAAAAGTATGTTTGAAATGAAAACGCTATTTCCAAATACTTCAGTCATAAAACACGTTTTGCAACTTTCCTCGTGTAAATTGTTATGTTTTTAATCGATTAGCAACGAAAATAGTATATAAGGAATATCAACGCTTGATCTCCAAACTTGACTCAAAAACACGTTTTGTTACTTTTATCGTGTAAACTGTTAGGTTTTGAGTTGATAGGCAGCAAAAAATTTGTAATGAAAACGCTAAAACATGTTTTGTTACTTTTCTTGTGTAAACTGTAAGCTTTTGTGTCGATTAGCAGCAAAAAATTTGTAGCAAAAACGCTATTCAAAATAATTCAGCCATAAAACACGTTTTGAAACTTTCTCGTGTAAACTGTAAGATTTTGAGTCGATTCGCAAGTTTTCTCGTGTAAACTGTTGCGTTTTGAGTCGGCTAGCAATGAAAAATGTATATTTGAAATGAAAACTCTATTTCCAAATACTTCAGTCATAAAAAAACACGCTTAATCGCCATAATTGAGTCAAAAACATGTTTTGTTACTTTTCTCCTGTCAACTGTTAGGTTTTTACTTGATTAGCAACATTAAATTTGGAATAAAAACCATATTTTAAATAATTCAGCCAAAACCCACGTTTTGAAACTTTCCTCGTGTAAACTGTAAAGTTTCGATTCGATTAGCAACCAAAAAAGTAAATTGTGTATGTCAACGCTTTTTCGGCATAAAGGTTAGACCGCACACAACTGCAGCGGAACTGCACTTCACGACGCGGCTAAACATTATTTATATGAAATTGTATGAGCTATATCGCACTAAGCGGCAACTGAACTTCATAAAATTTCATACAAATTATTATGAATCGCAGTTCCACTGCAGTGCAGTTCCGCCTAGTGCGGTCTAACCTTAATTCAGACCAAAAACAAGTCTTGCAAGTTTTCCACTAGGTTTTAGTCAATGAGCAACTAAAAAAGTTTTTTTTTAGAATTTAAACGCTTATTTGGCATACCGTAGTAAAAAAACGTTTCGCAACTTTTCTCGTGTAATCTGCTGGATTTTGAGTCGACTTGCAACGAAAAAACTATTCTCGTGTAAACTTTTGGGGTTTGAGTCGACTAGCAACGAAAAAGTATATTTGAAGTGAAAACGATATTTACAAATACTTCAGTCATAAAACACGTTTCGCAACTTTCCTCGTGTAAATTGTTATGTTTTTAATCGATTAGCAACGAAAATAGTATATTTGGAATATGAATGCTTTATCGCCATACTTGAGTCAAAAACTTGTTTTGTTACTTCTTTCGTGTAAACTGTTAGGTTTTGTGTTGACAAATTTTGAATGAAAACGATATTTCAAATAATCTAGCAATAAAACACGTTTAGCAACCAAAAAAGTAAATTGTGTATGTCAACGGTTTTTCGACATAATTCAGACTACAAACAAGTCTTGCTACTTTTCTAGTGTAAACCTCTAGGTTTTGAGTCAGTTAGAAACGAAAAAGGTATATTTAGAAGGTAAACGCTTCTTTGGCATACCGTAGTAAAAAAAAAAAAGTTTCGCAACTTTTCTCGTGTAAACTGTTCGATTTTGAGACGACTAGCAACAACAAATTTGGAATGAAAACGCTTGTTCCAAATAATTCAGCCATAAAACACGTTTTGAAACTTTTGCCGTGTAAACTGTAAGATTTCGACTCGATTAGCAACCAAAAAAGTAAAATGTGTATGTCAATGCCTTTTTGACATAATTCAGACCAAAATTTCTAGTGTAAACCACTAGGTTTTGAGTCAATTAGCAACGAAAAAAGAATTTCTAGACGGTAAACGCTTATTTCGCATACCTTAGTAAAACAAAAAATTTCGCAACTTTTCTCGAGTAATCTTTTTGGGTTTGAGTCAACTTGCAACGAAAAAGTAAATTTGAAATGAAAACGGTATTTTCAAATACTTCAGTCATAAAACACGCTTAATCGCCATAATTGAGTCAAAAACACGTTTTGTTACTTTTCTCGTGTAAACTAATAGGTTTTGAGTCGACTAGAAACAACAAATTTGAAATGAAAACGCTTTTTCCAAATAATTCAGCCATGAAACACGTTTTGAAACTTTCCTCGTGTAAACTGTAAGGTTTCAAGTCGATTAGCAACCAAAAAGGCAAATTGTGTATGTCAACCCTTTTTCGACATAATTCAGACCAAAAACAATTCTTGCAAGTTTTCTAGTGTAAACCACTAGGTTTTAAGTCAATTAGCAACGAAAAAAGTATTTTTAGAAGGTAAACGCTTATTTGGCATACCTTAGTTAAAAAACGTTTCGCAACTTTTCTCGTGTAAACTGTTGGGTTCTGAGTCGACTGGCAACGAAACAGTATATTTGAAATGAAAACGGTATTTCTAAAACTCTTCCACACTACCCCACTGTGTATTAATAAATATCAAATTGAAAGTGGGAAAGAACTCCACGCGACTGCCAAATTTGTGGGAAAGAAATGACTTGTATTAATACATTACTTTAACCTAAAAAAAGTGTGATAGAATAATGTGGGATAGAATTAGAACCATTCCTAAAATTATTCATGTATTAACACATGTCAAATCGTGTGGGATAGAATGTCGTGTTGTGTAGGCTGGCATACATATTTTGTTTCCACACTATTTTACATTATTTGTTCCCAATTTTTTGACATGTATTAATACACAGTGTGCTAGTGAGGAAGGCCTTTAAATACTTCAGTCATAAAACACGTTTTGCAACTAATTGATTCAAAACCTAGTGGTTTACACTAGAAAACTTGCAAGACTAGTTTTTGGTCTGAAATATGCCGAGAAAGCGTTGACATACACGGTTAACTTTTTTGGTTGCTAATCGAGTTGAAACATTACAGTTTACACAAGGAAAGTTTCAAAACGTGTTTTATGGCTAAATTCTTTGGAAATAGCGTTTTCATTCCAAATTTGTTCTTGCAAATCGACTCAAAACCTAACAGTTTACACGAGAAAAGACTCAATTATGGCGATTAAGCGTGTTTTATGACTGAAGTATTTGGAAATACCGTTTTCATTTCAACTGTACTTTTTCGTTGCAAGTCGATTCAAACCCCAAAAGCTTATACGAGAAAAGTTGCGAAACGTATTTTTAATACCTAAGGTATGCCAAAAAAGCGATTACCTTCTAAATATACTTTTTTCGTAGCTAGTTGACTCTTAACTAGTGGTTTACACTAGAAAACTAGCAAGACTTGTTTTTAGTTTGAATTATGCCGAAAAAGCGTTGACATACACAATTTACTTTTTTGGTTGCTAATCGACTCGAAACCTTACAGTTTACAGTTTGTGGCTGAATTATTTGAAATATCGTTTCCATTCCAAATTTGTTGTTGCTAACCAAGTCAAAACCTAACAGTTTACACGAGAAAAGTAACAAAACGTGTTTTTGACTCAAGTATAGCGAATAAGCGTTCATATTCCAAATATACTTTTTTCGTTGCAAATCGATTAAAAACATTACAATTTACACGAGGAAAGTTGCAAAACGTGTTTTATGACTGAAGTATTTGGAAATACCGTTTTCATTTCAAATATACTTTTCCATAAGTTTACACGAGAATAGTTGCGATACGTTTTTTTTTTTACTAAGGTATGCCAAATAAGCGTTTTCTTTCTAAAAAAAACTTTTTTCGTTGATAATTGACTCAAAACCTAGTGGTTTTCACTAGAAAACTTGCAAAACTTGTTTTTGGTTTGAATTATTTCAAAAAAGCGTTCACATACACAATTTACTTTTTTGGTTGCTATTCGAGTCGAAACCTCGAAACCTTACAGTTTACATGAGGAAAGTTTCAAAACGTGTTTTATGGCTGAATTATTTGGAAAATGCTTTTTCATTCCAAATTTGTTGTTGCTAGTCTCTATGTCAAAATAGCGTTGACATTCCAAATTACTTTTTTCGTTGCTTATTGACTCAAAACCTAACAGTTTACACGAGAAAAGTTGCAAAACGTGTTTTATGACTGAATTATGTGGACAAGGCGTTGACATTCCAAATAAACTAGGGATATCCATAGAAAGCTTACAAACCGTAGAATTTTATATCGGTAGAAATGAACTGTCACAATTTTTATGGGAAAAATATTCTGCAAAACATAGTATTTTATCTAACAAATTTGAAACGGAAAGCGAAGAAATTACCCTTATACATTGCTATAAGTCAAATGATTTCCTACGCTTACGCAAGTATTTTTTATGGGGTGTGCATGTAAACATCTGATAAACAGAACTGATAATGTTTAACGCGCTTAAGGATCCGATTTCAGACCCAAGTTTTTTTTCCATTTGAGCTAAGATCCCTTATTTGAATTTTAGTTTTAAAGATATTGAACTTACAGAAGATGGAATAGATTCAGAAATAGTTTAAAATCAATGAAATGTGGTATTAACTTCCCGTAGCTATCAAAACAAATAAATAATTTTACTCAAACATGCGCATAAACACAGTCGTAAGCAAATATATAAAACCAACTCCTTGCCCTAGGTTTTTTATCAAAAAATAATGCTGCATTTACACGAAAGGCAAAATGCCATTATATCTGTCAAATTATAGCCATTTTTCTTTTCATCGTGTAAACGCTCTAAATACTGGCAATATTTTTGCCAAAATAAAATGGCAGAGATAATTTGGCATAAAATCCTGCCATTAATATGACTATATGTAAACACTTTACTGACGCCATTTTCCGAAATTATGCCATTCTAGATAAGAATTAACTTGCTCATTCTTTTATGGCATGTTGCCAGTATTTTGAAACCTGCCATTATTTGAGCTCGTGTAAATGCATGTCATAAAAAAATTATTTTTGCCATTATTTTACCATTTTTTTGGCAGAAATATTGGCATCTTTGCCATTCGTGTAAATCCGGCATTATTATTCTGTTTCTGATATCTGATTGCAAAATGCAAACCAAATCAAAAACATCAGCTAGCGTTCAGATGAAACCATAGACCATGTCTTGTCTAACTTTTATATTTTTCATGCATAGCATCGGTACTTTTCCACACGCTCGGTTTCTTCGCATTGATCTGTCCAACATCAAGATCGCTCTTTATATACATGCGCCGAGTTGAAATGAGATTCAATCGACTCGATTCCACTTCAAGAGCGGAGTCAAGTCTTATGCCGGATTTACACGAATGGCAAAGTTGCCAATATTTCTGCCAAAAAAATGGTAAAATAATGGCAAAAATAATTTTATTACGACATGCATTTACACGAGTTCAAATAATGGCAGATTTCAAAATACTGGCAACATGCCATAAAAGAATGAGCAATTTAATTCTTATCTAGAATGGCATAATTTCGGAAAATGGCGCCAGTAAAGTGTTTACATATAGTCATATTAATGGCAGCATTTTATGCCAAATTATCTCTGCCATTTTATTTTGGCAAAAATATATCCACTATCTAGATCGTTTACACGATGAACAGAAAAATGGCTATAATTTGACAGAGATATAATGGCATTTTGCCATTCGTGTAAATGCAGCATAAGTGCCTGTCCACATTGGATTTTTAATGCTAGGTGCAACCTGTGAGAGAGGTAGATTTTATGTGAGTGAAAAAGAGATGGGTAGATCCCACCCAAATTGCACCGATGAGCCACTTTCAAACAATATTCGCGGATTCAACATGATAGATTTTTTATTGTGTGAGTGAAAGATAGATAGATTTCAAGGGTGGGAGATAGGGATGGGTAGATTGAACTGAGAGGATTTACTCTTCATCGTATGGACACAACGAACATGTTAACACCCAGCATTAAAAATCCAATGTGGACAGGCACTAAGAATAACAGAAGTAACAGCTTACCTACAGGACATGACACATGAATAACAACAAAGACTTCTTGTTGAGTTCTATGTGGTGTACATACCTATAGCAGGCAACATTTTTTATATGTATGATGTATGCGAAGAAGAAAATATAATATAATATATGTATGTAGAACGTAGGTATATAATTTTAGAAAAGACTTAGGCTACTAACAAAAGCACAAATACCTATTATTATAGCCTGCTTAGGAACATGTTTAAAAAAATCAATGTTACCTTATAGATTTTTTCCCAGTAACCTTTGTATTATATACCTAACTACTTACCTTAATGAATGATCAATACATAATTACATGTAATAGATTTTTATGTTCGGGAAGAGTTGACAAATTAAAATACAGTAAAACCCGCTAAAGAGAAACGACAAAATGTCAGTCTTTCTTTCACTTAAGCGGGTTTTTCACTTAAACGAACCCCGCTTAAGTGAAAAAAAAAAAATCAAACCCATTAAACGTTGATTTAAAGCTAGAAACAATTGTACCTATTTAACTTTTGGAGTTGTCTGGAAAAAATTAATCATATATTTTGTTAGAAAAGCGATAGAAAGGGGAACTCCGCGGATTATACTGTAACAACATTATATCTATATGTTGAATTCGTTAAATGGGCTGAAACTCCCAACAAAATGCTAGCATCTGAAGCACGTTTAACAAAATCCGTGAAAAAAGCGCTCTAAAGTCTGAATAGAACAAAAAAAATCATATTTTTTGTTAGAAAAGCGTTAGGAACGGGAACACCGCGGATTATACTGTAAACACATTATACCTATATGTTGAGTTCGATAAATGGGCTGGAACTCCCAAGAAACTGCTAGCATCTCAAGGTCGTTTACCAAAATCCGTGAAAAAGTTCTCTAAATAAAAAAAAATCATATTTTTTGTTAGAAAAGTGTTAGAAACGGGAACTCTGCGGATTATACTGTAAACACATTATATCTATATGTTGAGTTCGATAAATGGGCTGGAACTCCCGAAAAAATGCTAGCATCTCAAGGTCGTTTACCAAAATCCGTGAAAAAGTGCTCTAAATAAAAAAAAAATATATTTTTTGTTAGAAAAGCGTTAGAAACGGGAACTCCGCGGATTATACTGTAAACACATTATATCTATATCTTGAGTTCGATAAATGGGCTGGAACTCCCAAAAAAATGCTAGCATCTCAAGGTCGTTTACCAAAATCCGTGAAAAAGTGCTCTTAATAAAAAAAAAATCATATTTTTTGTTAGAAAAGCGTTAGAAACGGGAACTCCACGGATTATACTGTAAACACATTATATCTCTATGTTGAGTTCGATAAATGGGCTAGAACTCCCAACAAAATAATAGCATCTCAAGGTCGTTTAACAAAATCCGTGAAAAATCGCTCTAAATAAAAAAAAAAATCATATTTTTTTGTTAGAAAAGCGTTAGAAACGGGAACTCCGCGGATGATACTGTAAACACATTACATCTATATGTTGAGTTCGATAAATGGGCTGGAACTCCCAAAAAAACGCTAGCATCTCAAGGTCGTTTACCAAAATACGTGAAAAAGCGCTCTAAATAAAAATAAATCATATTTTTTGTTAGAAAAGCGTTAGAAACGGTAACTCTGCGGAGTATACTGTAAACACATTATATCTATATGTTGAGTTCGATAAATGGGCTGGAACTCCCAAAAAACTGTTAGCATCTCAAGGTCGTTTACCAAAAGCCGTGAAAAAGCACCCTAAATAGAAAAAAAAATCATATATTTTGTTAGAAAATCGTTAGAAACGGGAACTTCGCGAATTATACTGTAAACACATTATATCTACATGTTGAGTTTGATAAATGGGCTGGAGCTCCCAAAAAATTGCCAGCATCTCAAGGTCATTTACCAAAATCCGTAAAAAAGTGCTCTAAATAAAAAAAAATCATATTTTTTGTTAGAAAAGCGTTAGAAACGGGAACTCCGCGGATTATACTGTAAACACATTATATCTATATGTTGAGTTCGATAAATGGGCTGGAACTCCCAAAAAAATGCTAGCATCTCAAGGTCGTTTACCAAAATCCGTGAAAAAGTGCTCTAAATAAAAAAAAAAATCATATTTTTTGTTAGAAAAGCGTTAGAAACGGGAACTCCGCGGATTATACTGTGAAAACATTATAACTATATCTTGAATTCGATAAATGGGCTGGAACTCCAAAAAAAATGCTAGCATCTCAAGGTCGTTTACCGAAATCCGTGAAAAAATACTCTAAATAAAAAAAAATCATATTTTTTGTTAGAAAAACGTTAGAAACGGTAACTCCACGGATAATACTATAAACACATTATATCTATATGTTGGGTTCGATAAATGGGCTGGAACTCCCAAAACAATGCCAACATCTCAAGGAAGGTGATCAAAATTCGTGCAAATTCTCTTTTAAAATTAAAAAACATTCTTTATTTTCGTTAGAAAAGCGTTAGAAACAAAATAGCTTAAGGATTATATTGCAAACGTATTCAGTCTACCCATTAAATTCGAAAAATTGGATTTTACCATCAGAATTTGCGTTATTTAGCATTTTTTGTATTGAAAGTAGGTACTTTACTTTTAATTCAATTTTTTTTTTGTTTTATATTTTTTTCTGGCTGGCCGACATAGAACTAATTTTTTAAGGTATGAGGAACTCTTAGGAAAGGTATTTTACACCCGAAAAAAATATTTGTATATGATATTTCAAAAAATGATATGCTGGCGTGAAGTTAGCATCTCATTTTTTAAAATCAATTTTGTCGGTGAAATCAAACAGAACTATTTTGGAAAACAATCAGGAACTATAGAACTCAGGTGCATGCGATAAGAACTCCAAAAAAAAAATTGAGATGCTGACACTTGGTATGCTAACTTCACGGACATCATAAATTCACCAAAAATTTCAATGCTGATTTAGCTTAACAGTGATTCCGCTTATAAGTGCTTTCAGAGTCATCGTGTAAATTCAACAAAAAGTTGTTCTTTATTATTGATTTAGCTTAATTGCGATTCTGCATATTATTTATTGCAGAGTTATCGCGTAAATTCACTAAACATTTCAATACTGGTTTTGCTTAACAGTGATTTCGCTTATTAGTGATTCCAGAGTCACCGTGTAAATTCAACAAAAAGTTGTTCTTTATTACTGATTGCGCTTAACTGCGACTCTGACTATTAGTTATTGCAGAGCTATAGCGTAAATTCACCAACAAATTCAATACTGATTTAGCTTAACAGTGATTTCGCTTATTAGTGATTTCAGAGTCATCCTGTAAATTCAATAAAAAGTTTTTGTTTATTACTGATTTTGCTAAGCTGCGATTCTGCTTATAAGCTTACAGAGTTATTTTGTAAATTCAACAAAAATTTGAATATTGATTTAGCTTAACAGTCATTTCGCTTATCAGTGATTTCAGAGTCAACGTGTAAATTCAACAAAAAATTATTGTTTATTACTGATTTCGCTTAACTTAGATTTTGGTTATTAGAAGTTGTAAATTTTTCGCGTAAATTCACCAAAAATTTCAATATAGACTTTGCTTAGCAGTGATTTTGCTTATAGGTGAGTGATTTCAGATTCATCGTGTAAATTCAACAAAAAGTTGTTCTTTATTCAGTATTGAAATGATTGGTGAATTTACGCGATAACTCTGCAATAACTTATAAGCAGAATCGCAGTTAAGCTAAATCAGTAATAAAGAACAACTTTGTGTTGAATTTACATGATGACTCCGGAATCACTAATAAGCGAAATCATTGTTAAGCTAAATCAGTATTGAAATTTTTGGTGAATTTACGCGACAACTTTGCAATAACTTATAAGCAGAATGACAGTTAAGCTAAATCAGTAATAAAGAACAACTTTTTGTTGAATTTACACGATGACTCTGGAATCACTTATAAGCGAAATAAAGGTTAGACCGCACACAACTGCAGCGGAACTACACTTCACGACGCGGCAAAACATTATTTGAATGAAATTGTATGAGCTATGTCGCACTAAGCGGCAACTGAACTTCATAAAATTTCATACAAATTATTGTGAATCGCAGTTCCGGTGCAGTGCAGTTCCGCCTAGTGCGGTCTAACCTTAACTGTTAAACTAAATCAGTATTGAAATTTTTGGTGAATTTACGCTATAACTCTACAATAATTATCAAGCAGAATCACTTTTAAGCTAAATCAGTGATAAAGAACAACTTTTTGTTGAATTTACACGATGACTCTGGAATCACAAATAAGCGAAATCACTGTTAAGCAGAACCAGTATTGAAAGTTTTGGCGAATTAACGCGATAAATCTGCAATAACTGATAAGCAGAATCGCAGTTAAGCTAAATCAGTAATAAAGAACAACTTTTTGTTGAATTTCCACGATGACTCTGGAATCACTAATAAGCGAAATCACTGTTATGCTAAATCAGTATTGAAATTTTTGGTGAATTTGCGCGATAACTCTGCAATAGTTAATAAGCAGAATCGCAGTTAAGCTAAATCAGTTATAAAGAACAACTTTTTGCTGAATTTACACGTTAAGCTAAACCAGTATTGAAATTTTTGGTGAATTTACGCGATAACTCTGCAATAACTAATAAGCATAATCGCAGTTAAGCTAAATCAGTAATAAAGAACAACTTTTGGTTGAATTTACACGATGACTCCGGAATCACTAATAAGCGAAATCACTGTTAAGCTAAATCAGTATTGAAATTTTTGGTGAATTTACGCGATGACTCTGCAATAACTGATAAGCATAGTCGCAGTTTAGCTAAATCAGTAATTAAGAACAAATTTTTGACCGCTTTCACACAAGGAAACTGAGTTGCCAGAAACTAGCTAGTTTGTCGGCAAGAAGGGCAAGAGGGGAGATTTTTTTTCTTTCCCTTACGCCCTTCTGGCCTACAAACTCCCACTTGTCGACAACTCAGTTTCCTTGTATGAAAGCAGTCTTTGTTGAATTTACACGATAGCCTAAACTACAACTGTACAAAAGTACAAAAGTGAGAAATAAATATCCATTCTGAAGGCACTTGCTTGCAAAAAAACAATGGAAATCGTGCATGGTGGTCTAATTTTCGTATGTGTTTTTGCAAGCACGTTTCTATAGCAAGCATTTAAATTTCTCACTTTTGTCCTTTTGTACAAAAGTAGGTCTATGTTGTTAAGGCTTTACTCTGAAATCACTAATAAAGCGAAATCACTGTTAAGCTAAATCGGTATTAAAATTTTTGGTGAATTTACGCTATAACTCTGCAATAATTAATAAGTAGAATCGCAGTTAAGCTAAATCAGTTATAAAGAACAACTTTTTGTTGAATTTACACGATGACTCTGGAATCACTAATGAGCGAAATCACTGTTAAGCTAAATCGGTATTGAAATTTTTGGCGAATTTACAATAATTAAGCTAAATCAGTATTGAAATTTTTGCTCAATTTACCCTATAACTCTGCAATAATTAATAAGCAGAATCACAGTTAAGCTAAATCAGTTATAAAGAACAATTTTTTGCTGAATTTACACGATGACTCTGGAATCACTAATAAGTGAAATCACTGTTAAGCTAAATCAGTATTGAAACTTTTGGTAAATTTACCATATAACTCTGCAATAATTAATAAGCAGAATCGCAGTTAAGCTAAATCAGTTATAAAGAACAACTTTTTGCTAAATGTACACGTTAAGCTAAATCAGTATTAAAATTTTTGGTGAATTTACGCGATAGCTCTGCAATAACTAATAAGCAGGATCGCAGTTAAGCTAAATCAGTAACAAAGAACAATTTTTTGTTGAATTTACACGATGACTCTGGAATCACTTATAAGCGAAATCACTGTTAAGCTAAATCAGTATTGAAATTTTTTGTGAATTTACGCAATAACTCTGCAATAACTTATAAGCATAGTCGCAGTTAAGCTAAATCAGTTAAAAAAAACAACTTTTTGTTGAATTTACACGATGACTCTGAAATCACTTATAAGCGAAACTTTGCATAACTAATAAGCAGAGTCGCAATTAAGCTAAATCAGTAACAAACAACTTTTTATTTAATTTACGTAATGATTTTGAAATCAGTAATAAGCGAAATCACTGTTAAGCAAAATCAGTATTGAAATTTGTGTTGAAATAACGTGAAAACTCTGCAATAACTAATAATTAAAATAGCAGTTAAGCAATATCAGTAATAAAAAACAACTTTTTGTTTAATTTACACGATGACTCTGAAATCACTTATAAGCTAAATCAGTATTGGAACTTTTGTAGAATTTATGCGAAAACTCTGCAAACTAGGATTTGTTGTTGAATTAACGTGATAACTCTGAAATGATAAGAAGAATAATTGAAGACAAGCAGAACTAGTAATAAACCAAAACTGAAATCACTGATAAGCGAAAGCACAGTTCAGTAAAATCATAAATTAGATAAAAACAAATTTTCTCGATCTTTCAAGTTTCCAGGACAATTTTGATTTCTTAACTGTTATTTTATTAACAGGTATTTTTAACAGGTATTGAGAAGTAGCAATAACAGTTAGTAACAGTTACCGATAACTAGCAGTTTGGTCCATCGCTATTAGGTAGGTATCTATTTTTGTATTATTAAATTAATGCTCTTTCTAGGGAATTCGGTTTTGGTATCGCTTATTGTAACGCTTAGGCAGATAGGGAGATGCGAGTTTTGTGTTGTGTGAAGGAAACTATGATTTGAAAATAGGTAGGTAGGTAGGTAGGTGGGTAGGTTTTTGTATTTATGATAATAATTATTGCAAGAAATCATTATCATTATTTAAAGATTGCTATTTGTTACTTTTTGAAAATAAAAAGAACAACATATAGATTATTCATTTAAATTCTTGGTTTAGCGGCGATAAACCTTCTAACTGTGAGGAATCGCCACTGGTGGGTTAATTCCACCACAAAAAGAACTAAGACCCGCAGTTGAGAATTGGCGAAGCGGGCCACCCAAAGTACTGTTTAGTACAAAAAACTTTGATAGCAGATCGACTGACAACATAGGCGCCTTCCAGACGACTGATCATACCCTAAGCGGAGCGACGGAGTCACGTGAGCGGGACAGAGGACCCGAAAAGGGAGTTAAAATCCTTGATCCCGCGAGAGGGCCACTCAAAGTACTATTTAGTACAAAAACTTTTAAAGCAGACTGACTGATAACATAGGTGCCTGCAAGATGAGGTTTGATTCCTTTTTTTTTGGGGGGGAACTAATCCCCCAACTGGCAGGCGCCTATGCTTCAAAGTTTTTGAACTAAACAGTACTTAGGTGGCCCGCTTCGCGGGTTCAAGGATTTTAACTCCCTTTTCGGGTCCTCTGTCCTTCTCACGCGACTCCGTCGCTCCGCTTGGGGTATGCTCAGTCGCCTGGCAGGCGCCTATGTTGTCAGTTGGTCTGCTATCAAAGTTTTTTGTACTAAACAGTACTTTGGGTGGCCCAAAGTCTTATTTCCATATGATATTTGGCCTTATTACGTTTTGGAAATAGAAATAAGGCCAATTTGGCCTTGTTTCCATTTTCAAAGCGAAATTAGGCCAAATTTGAGATTTCGTCTTTTTTCGTTGGGCCTTATTTCACGTCACCACAATTTACATGTTGTAATTTTTTTCTAAGCCCTAAGCCAAACCCTGAAGCGAATTTGACAAAAAGCAAGTGGGGGGCTTTGAGGGCAATGACATTTTACCCTAAAAAATGGAAAAAAAAACAGCTTGTGGTTAATATGGTCTGAGAATATTGGACAAAAAACGTAGTCTGGGTTAAACAAATAACTTCCTAAAAACTAACCTTATTCCAAAGGGCTTAAGTCTAGGGACAGTCAGTCCGAAGTTGAGACTAAAGCTGGAAGATATAATTTAAAAAAAAAACGTGGTCGGGGCTTAACATTAACATGTCAAATTCAACAACTTTTTACACTTAAAACTTAGCTTAGTTGACGAAAGAAACGCAATTGAGGCTAAAACAATTGGAGAGCAACTTAGTGTATGTGTTTAATACAACAGAAATTATTTCTTACGGCTTTGGCTGGGGTTAGATAATTTTGGGGCTTAGTTTTCAAAATTTCAAAGGTCCAAGGCAATTGTACATACAAAACATTTTCGGACTAAGCAATTCTGTAGTCAAGGAGCCTAATTCAAAAAGCGTGAGAAACTCTGTAAACTCAGAAAAATCTTGCAGGTGGACATGAATATTTACCATCCCTACATATATATATTTTTAGAGTATTTTTTTCTTACGCCCGACTAAAAGATATTAATTTTTCGATCCGCAAAATATGATTTTCTGTGCTTTCCAGTACAAGTTTGAACAAAACAAGCAGGTACTCTACTCGTTGTTTGGCTATAGTTCAGGAAAATAAGATCTCAGAGGAGTGGCACTGTCAGAGCACTATGAGCTTTTGCCAGTAATACTGGTATTACCACTTAAATATAATTTGTCTGAACTACCCAATTACAAACAGTCTTGAAATTTTATCAAAAATGTGAAGTTCAAAGCAAACCTTCAGCTAATTTAAACAAAAACTTACATAATATAGGTAGCTACCTACTACATAATCAATTATTACTAAGCAATATAAATAAACGAATTTGTCTAAAAATTTGAGTTATAAAATTAGTTATACTGCCATGTTTTGCTGAGCCTTTATATTGACTTCTATTTAGCTCTGCTTAAAAATAATTCCAATGTTTAACACATATCAATTCCAAAATCTTGTTATTGTTCTTTATATTGAAAATATTTAAAGGCGCGGATATTTATAGGAGCGGATAAAGGCACAAAAACACGGCTATTATTAAAGAAGGAAAGTGATAATGTCAAAATTCGTTTTCTGTTATAATTATAACTTCATATGTACAAACTAGATCACTAATTTCAAGCCGGTCGGTTTTATTAAATTTAAGAAATTTTATTTTAGTGAATGGAATGACTTCAAAATTCAACTGGCCTGCTCTAGCGGAAAATGCCTTAAAGTCTATTGGCTAATTTGAATTAAATATAGGAATATATATATTGGTGACCTCTCTGTACGTATAAATAGAAGTTTTTTATGCAGGCTCCAGGCCAATAAAAAGACGGTGTTAAATAGTAAGCGACATTTCGAGCATGAATACAATCTTCATCAGGCTACACAAATTAGCTTAGGTATAGACTTTATATACATCTCACATTTCCACAATTTAGATAAAAGAATTATCAATAAAACTTCGTCACAAAATTAAATTTAATTTAACATTTTTTATTTTTACATTACTTTCCGTAGTTTTCTTTTTGTGTCTAATATACACAAAAAGAAAACTACGGAAATGAATATAAAGTCTATATCTCTAATTTTTGTTGCCTGATGAAGAGTGTATTCATGATCGAAATGTCGCTTACTATTTAACACCGTCTTTTTATTGACCTCGAGCCTGCATAAAAAAAAAAACTTCTATTCATTTGAATTAATTTATACTTAGATACATTTTTAAAATGCATAGCTTTAACATGTAAAGATGTCGCAAAAGGGAAATATGACTAAATACTACCAGCTTTCGAAGGTACATGTCCATGGAGCTATGGACGTAGTCACCTTCCTGAATCAACGAATTCCCAGGCTCCAAAAATGTTTGTTCAATTACATTTAAGGAAGTGTTATTGTTAAGTAGGAAAAGCAAAGCAGTGCACATCACCTTATTTTTTATTTTGAGGGACACAGGAGTCACTCCAAAGAAGCAGAGCTTTGATTGATGGATTATCAGATAATATTTAGTACTATATGGGCCCGTTGAGCATGGGAACCAATTTTTTGTCAACTGAGCAATATTTGTATACATGGGACAAATGAAGGTCGTGGTGGCACGCGCCGCCGCCGGTGGTGTTGGTGTGATTGGATAACTGAGTATCGTTGGAGAAAGTGGTATGTGGTGTTGATGGGGAGAGGATAAGCTGGTGAGGTTATTGTTTTGTTTGGGAGATGTGGATAATCAAAAATGATTTGGAATGTAGGGCGATTCAGCCAGTAGTGATCGTGTTAATTACTTTTGTTTTTATTGATGGTTGTTCGATTTGTGTGCTATTGAAGAAAAATGGAAAATATGGAATCTTCGTCGTTGTTTTGTCATAGAGTCGGTGGTGTCTGTGGCTTTTAATGTTGTAGGCGTCCGGGGGCAGTCGGGGGACGGGGGTGATGTTGTGTGTTTGGATAACTGCTGGTGAGGTTATTGTTTTGTTTGTGTGACGTGGATAGAAAATGATTTGCACTGTAGGGGCGACTCAGCTAGCAGTTATCGTCTTAATTACTTTTGGTTTTATTTATGGTTGTTCGATTTGTGTGATATTGAAGCGAATATATAAATATGTAATGTATAAATATGTAATCTACGTCATCGTCGTTACCAGAATTAAGTTAAGTTAAAGATAATGATAATTGTGTGATGTGGATGATTCTTGGTGTTGTTTGGGTGATGAGACTGAGAACGTTACTGATAAAATGATTTGAACCGAAGAATGAGGCTACTCAGCAGTGATCGTCGTAATGGGGATCACTTGGGGTGGTAGGTGTGGGGCCTGAGCATGGGTATGAAAAGAACTTATATTTTTTTCTCGGAGTCGTGTGCTATTAAAGAAAATAGAAAATATGGAACCGTCGTCGTTGTCGTCATCGTCGTCGTCGTTGTTGTTGTTGTTGTTGTTGTTGTTGTTGTTGTTGTTGTTGTTGTTGTTGTTGT